>CM063588.1:12486763-12514559 GCA_032356905.1 Salix exigua | reverse complement strand
CCCAGCCCCACCACACGCCCCAGCCTTATTTATATATATATATATCTATACCCCAGCCCGTGAATATATATATATTAGCGCCCCGGATTGAAACGCACGGAAAGTAGAAATTTTCTGCTTTCCGTGAAACGAGGTTTCAATATTAATAAATAGTGGGCCCCATAGCAAAATCAATTTTTTTGTTTCATAGCCAAACATATAATTGTAGATGCAAACTGTGTTTTCACACCACGCAACCAAACCAAACGGACGCTTATGGGTTGAAAACACTCAAAAGCTGCTGGTAAGTATCATAATAAAAGAAATTATCTTAAATAAAATGTAAGCTGTCGAGTGATGATTGACTGCTTTTGATTGAAAACACTAAAATTGGTTTTATATTCTCTCACAATAAGTTCTATAGTATTCTTTTTATATTGATTTTACTTTTTAAGTATATATTTAAACCAAATGTAATGTATTCAGACTTGAATTGTTTTTTAAAAAATTAATTATCAAAATTTAAAAGGAAAAAAAATATAGCTTTTCTAAAAAAAACATGTGAATTGTTACCGTGTATTTTTATATTATTTTCTGACAATTAACATTAATAAAAAGCCAAGTACATGGGGTTTTTTTTTGTTCTTTTGTTATGATTTTTTTTAAATTGTTTTTGTTGATTTTATTTTCAAACCTTATAAATTATAGTGTTTTGTTTTTAAATTTGTTTTTGTTATATTTTTCTTTAAATTTTTTTTTATCAATTTTATCTTATAATATTGAAATTATTGAGAAGTTGACCTTATTATTTATTTTTATTTTTATTTTTATAAGGTTAATATGGTTTGCCAAGATAACTAATGTTGCCATAATTTATGGATTTTGACGGGGTGATTTTTTTTTAATTGAAGTTTTTTCCCTATTTTTTCTCATGTAATAAAAAATATTTTAAGAGAAAAATCAAATTATCAAACTTAGTCGTGGGTATGACAATTTAATTTATTTTTGTAAATAGTTGTTCTTTTTTAAAAAATCATTCTTGGATATTAGGTTAATTGAGATTTTAATTTTATAAATGGTTTTGTATTGTTTTTTATGAGGTTATCGAGGTATAAAAAAATCACGATATCGAGTTAATATTTGATTTCATAATAGTTTATTTTTGTTATCATATAGGTAATAAAATATTTTTAAAAACATTATAATTCTGGTTGAATTCATTTCCCTGGTTCATAGGTTTTATGTGCTATCCAGATTACCTAATTTATTGGTTTGACGTGTTAGCTCAAGTTATTCAATTCAATTCAGTACCCACCAATCATATAGTTTTTATGGTCTTCTAATTCTTTTTCAATTTTCTTTTTAACATAAAAGTTATCATCCTATTTTTTTTTTAAAAAAAGAAAAATCATGTTCTTACTAATTATGAGATTGTATTTGGAATCATGAAATTGATCATTCTCACACGATTTAATTACTAATTATGAGATATGCTTTAAAACTGACCTATCTGGTAATATTTTCAATTTCAATGTGATTTTAATATTTGTTTTTTATATATATATATTTTAAGTCCGACCCACATTTAAGTGTCTGTCAATAAACTAATTAATACTACAAAATACAAAGAAACTAATATTTCACTACATCCCTTAAATTAAAATAGTAATAATAATTAACTTTATTATAAATTATAATATGACAAAAAAAATGTTTTTCGTGATCGGTGTGAACAATAAAGAAAATTCTCTAAGCTTTTCAAAAAATATTTTTTTATTAACAGGGTAGCAAATTGGACAAAATTTGTGAAATTCAACTACTTGACGTGGTAAACTTTCACTCAAAAATGATTTTGATCAGGTGCCTTAATTAATTACTTGCAAAGCAAGTTATATCCCCTCCAAGAAACCTCCCCGTGCACACCACAATCCATAGATTGAAAATTGTGGTGTGTTGAAAATACCTGGGGAATAATGTTGAAAAGTCAAGTCAATGATTGTTAATCACAATAATATTAGTTATTATTATTTTTAAAACAAAACAAATAAATATGCAAGCTTTTTAAAATTTTAATTATATATAAAAAACATATGCATGTATTTAATTAAATATATTGCGAATTATTTTATAGTTTTTGTATAATATTTTTTAAAAAAAAACTGTGGTAGGAAACAAATTACAAAAAAAGAAAGATAAGAAACAAAAATGATATAAAAAGACCAAGTACATATTAATAATATTTAAAGTATAAAAAATAAAACAAATAATTTTTTTCTAGAAAACAAATGTAAATAAATAAAAAATAAAAAAAATTATTTTAAAAAATAAAATAAAAATGGTGTTAAACAAGTCATATACAAAATAATAAAAATACCGAGTCTAAAAAAACAAAAAAAAATGTTTTCTATAAAAATCTGAAGATTATAATTTTGTAAGCAGTAAAAGAATTACCAAACTTTACCATTATATCATTTCTACATAAAAACAACATTTATAATAATAATAATAATAGTAATAATAATAATAAAGTTATTCGCCTCGGCGTAATTCTGTGGCTAGCCAGCCACATATAAAAATGTCAATGGTCTTCATATTCTAGGAGCCACCTATTTGCAGCCTCGCTGCTGCTCAAAAAGCCAGCAAAACCAACAACCTTAAAGCATGTCTATTACGAAAACTTTTTCACTAAACAGCAAAGCTGTCAAGGACGATCAGGTCTCAGCAAAACGCAGGCGGTCTGATCGATGCTTTTCATTCAAGGAGATATCGACAGAACCAGGAAAATCACTAAAACACCTGGATTCAAACAAGTTCAAGATTGAAATCAAGAGATGGGCCAAGGCTGTTGTGGCATATGCACGCCAAGTAAGTAGCAGGTTTGGAAGCAACAGAAGAAGTGGCCGCATCGGAAGCTCTCGCGATTCATCCCAGGAGAATCCATATAGTTGAAGATTTGATTTGACGAACTGGGTACGAATGATTCATGGTCATATCGAGAGTAAGATGTAAAGTTAATTTGTTTGGTACTTTAGATTATTTTTCTTTTTGCGACCCATTATTGTCCATCTCGAGGAAGGAAAGCTGGAAAATTTGATGTCAAGCTACAAGAATGTGTTCAAGCACGACAGGATCAATCTCGAGGGAGATGGGGTTTGTTCCATCAGCTCGAAATGGAGGCACAACTTGTGTGCTCGAGATGGGGTTCATGTATACTAAGTCAATATCTTGGAGATGGGGTTCGTGTGTACAAAGTCTATACGCTCTGATTGTTTTTTTTATTTTTTATTCCCTTTATAATTAATTCGATTTGTTGGTGGATCTTGTTTTTTCTTTCTTCGATTAATAATATGACATTGGAAAATGATGGGCATGTATAGTGTCTCTCTTTTTCATGCGACAGGTCTCCAACAATGGAGTTTAGACTCGTCATCTAGTTACTAAACAAATTGTTGTTTTAAACATTAACAGTGGGGTTTCTAGATGTTGGCAAAAAAAAGTAAAATTGGTTGAAAGTTTACTCGGTGTCTCCCTATTTTTTCAGCTTATTTATTTATTTATAAAGTGAATATCCAGTGAATATCCGATCCAATCTCACGTGTCCGGAAGTTAATAATCATGCAAGTCTCTAATTATTATTATATTAGCAATAACATGATTTGAACCTAAGATCACATGGAAAATAAATCTCTTAATCTCACACTCTTACCATTGGATCAAACATAATATAACTTTCATCCAATTAACCATGAAGGATAAAATAAGTTCGAAATAATTAAAAAACTTGCTCGGATCAATATAATAGACATAATATAGAAAATTAGAGGCTAGAAAGCCTAACTAAAACTCAATAACCCTATGAAAAAAAGTTTAAGAAAACCATAAAATCAGAAAATAAAATAGGCAAAAAAATATCAATCCTCATTAAACTTTTCAAACATATTACTAGAGGGTCATGAATCAAAAGCATAATACATGAAAAAATTGTAAAGTTTATCCCCTAACAAATTAAATGCTGAAAGGTGAAAAAGAATCTAAGAAAAAAGATATAAATTAAAAAATAAATTAAAAGATAAGTAATTTTTTTATTAAAGGGTTAAATTAAAAAAAAATAACTTCCCTCTTCTTCTTGAAAAAAACGTCAACCTCAAACATGTCATCCTTTCTCGTATAGATGAATTATTTGGACTACCATATATAGATGAGAATTTTGAGATGTCTAGTTTCTAGATCAACTTGAATCATAGAAAAATTACACATGTAACTTCATTTATATCTTAAACAATACACAAAGGTTTAGTGTTGCAAATATGACAAGATTCATCAAGCAACTTTGACTCTATAAAATAATATGCTCTTGAGCTCCATTTGATATAAACATTTACCACAATATATTTTCATATATCTCCTTATTAAATTTTACCTTTATTTGATGAATGGTTTGAAAGATATTCCTAATCTTGCAAAACTAGTTACCAAAAATTTTAAGACCAAATTCAAATCTGACTTGATTTGTACTTTGCTAACATTTTAAGATCGAATTCAAATCTAACTTGATTTGTATCATCCTTTTCTATTTTAAAAGGTTCAACCTTGAATATGTATCATAAAAAAAATTAAGGTCAATAATCAATACCAAGATGAATAATAACATCATCATCAAAACCAAAAAAGTCTTTTTAGTAAATATGGTCTCCCTAATATATAAGCTCTCTTTTTTAGTCATCTTCCTCCTTTTCAATTTCAAGGTTGACATGGTGGAAAAATCAAGTTGAAAATTTTGGTAGGATTCGAGAGTCTGATCGTATCTCTATCGTGTCTAAAAATAAAGGAAAATGCAGATTTCAGACTAAGATAAATGATTGTTCGATAAATTTATATAAAATTTAATCCAAAAGATATAATTATATTTTTTAGACCAATTTGATTTAATTATGGGCTAATTGAAAGTATAATTATGTTTGAGAATTAATTTAGGATCCAATTGAAGGATTAAATTAAGTGCTTAATTGATAAAAAAAATCAAGTTTGGAAGCTTAACCCGGGTTTAATTGAGAATATCATAATTTTTGGAGACCAAATTTATTTTTTATCAAGTCAATTGGATGAAATTATGGGTGAAATTGAAGACAAATGAAGTTTAATGGTTAATTGAAAATCAAATTGCATAAATCTATGACCAAGAACCGAAGTAAAAAAGGTGCGTAAATTTAAGGTTGCTATTGAGGTTTTGGTGGGGATAAAATTGCATAAATATAAAAGTTTAAGGTCAATTAGGGGCACAATTAGAACAATTGTAAATTAGGGGACCAAAGTGCATGTATGCTTTTTTTTTTGAAAATTCTACAAGCATGACTGCACTATTCATTGGGTCTGAATAGTGTAGGCATGCCATCGTGCAAGAGGCAGAGACAAACTGCAAACTGTGATATGTACTCAATGGGGAAGTGAAGAGTCATTTTTGTCTTTATAAAATACTTGCGAAGGAGACGGAAAAACAAGGAGAACAAATAAGGGAAAGAAAAAGAAAACACATAGGGAGACAAGGGGGATTATGTTCTTCTCCTTATCACTAGCACCTCCAATAGTTGTTTCTTGCCCTTTGACAACAACAACAGCAAACACTTACAGTTCCTCCCTCTTATCCTCGTTGACATCACCTGCAACAACTTCAGCCTTCTTTCCCAACATCGACAACTTTAGTTTTTCCCTCATTACCACTATTTTTTTTCTCTCTTCATCATAGGCAGCAACCTCGCCTTATTCCCCATATAGTGGTAATTGGTGTTCTTCTTTTCCATCCATAACAACTGCATCTCTCCACGTAGTGACAACAACCATTTCAGCACCTTCTTTCCCTGTGGCCACCATTCCTAGCGCCACAACCACCGACAAAACCAACCTGACCTCCTTTTCATGGGTTATCACTAACTAATTCCAAACATAATGACATAGTCAATAAAAGCAATCACAACAAATTTGACATTCTTGTGCTTCAAATTGTTATACCACAAAAAATCACTCCACCTTTTTCTCCTATTTGACTAAAATTATCTCCATATATTTTTCCTTTAATTTTATTTTTTCCATAACATTCCCCAAGTTCCATAAACACATCTTTAAAATTAAAATCATCATGTTCGCATTATAAGCCATAAACTTACCCACATTAATGTTAACTCACCTAATAACTCTCCTAACATTAAACTCTCTTCACTTAGACCTATTTTGAACCCCACCAAGACCATTAACATGTTTTTTCTCTAACATATCCATCTCATCTCTATATTTATTAGTTATTATGATCCATCTACTGATTCATATGCATAAATGAGTTAAAATTTCAGTGTCTCCTCTCTATGGTGTCATGTTGTAGTTTGCCTCCAACATCTTTGAATATGAAAATTTGTTGGTTGATAAGAAATATATATTCCTCACCTACTAACTCATATGTTTACATTCCTCTTGTGTTTTACTTAAATAAAGTTTATTTATTTAAATATGTTCACTATACCTTTTTCCTCTCATCTCACTTTTCTTTGACTCGTGAGGAATTGATTATAACACCAAATATAATAGCTTTAGCAACATATCCAAATATATTTATACGAATCATGAAGCAATAAGAATATGAAAACAAGTATATATGTAACTACGATTACTATGTTATGAGTAACAAACAAATTTGTGAGGGAAAAATGATGTTTTTGAATATGCAAAAGAAAATAGATGAAAAGGTTTTTTAAAAACATAAATGACACTAAACTTGTCGATTATAATGTTATTATACCATTAAAATTTAAAAATAACATAAGCAAAATAAGTATGAGTTATTGATGCAAATTATATTTATAACAAGTTCCAATCCTGAATTTGTTCCTATAGCAAACAAACACCAAATGACATAAATTTTCTCTTACTGACCCTAATAGACCATTTTTGGGTTACAAGCTAATGAGTCTCAACTAGTGATCAACTAATATAAATTCAATAATGAATAATCCTTAAACAATGTCTTTAAAATACTTATTCAACATTAAATAAATAAATATTAAAAAATTAAAAAAGTTTCATGCTAAAATTTCTCTATGTAGCCCTAATATACAATTTTACTTATTTTTAGCATATTTTAGTCTTGATTTTAAACACATTGTTTTCCCTCATTTAGATGATATACTGGCACTGAAATAATGATTGAAAAGCCTGCGTTATCTCAACTTTATATCTATCAAAAATACACATGTAGCTCTAGATATGTTCCAAATAGTATACAAAGGTCTAGTTTGTGTATTTAACATGACTTATGTAGTAACTTTGATCATATAAAATAGTATGTTTCTAAAACTCATTTTACCGAAAATTTTACCACAATATTTGTATATGTTTAGTATCTCCTTGTAAATTCTCAACATTATCATATGTATGATTTTATAGATATGTTTGACCTCGCAGAGCGAGTTAGCAAATATTTTAAGGCCAAATTTGAACTTGACTTGGTTTGTATCAAAATCGCTTCATTGCCTCTAACACACGTCATACCAATAGGAAAAGACCATTATGAAACTTCCAATGACATAACAAAAGGGTATTTTATTTTGTCCAAAGTGTCCATACATCTTTTATACACTAGCATATGGCTAACACACACACTATCATCTTTTCCATTAATTAATGGTAAATCTATATGAAAGATCAAATTTCCCTAATACAAACTTGTAATAAAAAAAAGAAAATGAAAAGACCAAAAAGCCTTTAGACTAATGGTTAAATTTTTTAGATTTCAGGAGTAACTTGTTATTACATTAGTTTAAAAAATGAAAAGACAAAAGTACTCCTCTTTACCTATTTTTTAAATTCTTACTTGGAGAGTAAGTAGGTCATTTTACTACATAAATTGAAAGATACTTAAACCCTTGATTATTTTTTCAATGATTAAATGATTCATGTAAAAAGATAAAAACACCTTTATAGAAAGGCCATTGTTTTTTTTTTTGTAATGACAAAAACATAATTACATTATTATAGTCTATAGTAAATTATATGTAAGTGAACACTATAAATTTAGTTCTTTGTGTGTGTGTGTGATTATAATTTTAATATGGGAGGTGAGTTTTTCAATGCATTTTACTTCTTCATTTTTGCATAATTTTGGAGAAACTATGTGAGTGATTGTGATATGCCAATTTACTTTGATGAAGTAGTACTTGACAATGAATAAAGAATTAAATAGTGAATGATTATTCTCTTACACTATGAAACAAAGATTAAGCACTTAAACAAGAAGGATAATATATGTTGGGGTTATTTTGCATATTAAGTAAGAAACAAAAATGCGAGGGTTTTCCATTGTAACTAGCATTGTTCACACCTTAGCAAATATTATGGACCTCTCGTGTATTTTTTTTAATTTTATTTTATATGATTTGATCCTAATGGAAAGTCAATTACTTTTGACTTCTTAGTCAAAGATGGAATTGGAATAAGAGAGACTATAATAAAATAGACATCAAACATGAGTGACATGCCAAAGAATTTAAGGAAAATAAAATTAGGTTTTCAAAATTTAAAATACCATAAATTATACAATTTAGGTCCATTTAAATTTAATTAAATCAATATTGCAATAAAAGCTTATTTGTATTTTTTTTCAATCCCTAGTTAGAGAGATGATAAAGAGGACTCGTTGAATTTCAACAATGAGAGATAAAGTTATCATTCAAGTCCTTTTCGACTATCAAAATATTTTATTTTTATTTTCAAGGTTCCATGAGATGAGAGGGACTAATGGTGGTTATTTGGTACCTCAATATTCCTTGAATATTAGATCTAGGTGAGGAAGATAAATATAAATCGGTTTGATTTCAGGGTTTTGAAACTTTTTTTGGTTTTTTCGGTTTGATCTAGGTGCCGGTGAGGTGTTTTTGGGTTCATATAACTTTTTGGTGGTCGAAGGGCTTGTAGGCGACATACATTTTTTTTCAAAAAAAAATAGAGGGAGATGACACGTCTTCCATCTCTTTTAAAAAAAAAATACAAATCTAAGCAAGTGAGCATGATCTTCTTTTTTCCATTTATATATAATAAGTAAGAAGAAAAAAAGAAAAGATATTTAATCCATTTGAGTTTAGAGCACGTGGGCTATTATTTCCTTTTTTCTTATTTTGTTTTTTTATTTATTGATACCATTTTTTAAAATTAATTTTAAATTTATGTTTCAATTAATATTGCACATTTATGTTTTTTTTCCAACTTGTTTATTTAATCTTTTTTGGATAGAGGTTTTTATAAAATTATTTTATATCTGTTTATCCATCTATATTTATCTTTTATATAGATGAACTTCAATTTCAAAAATAAAAGGATATTTATTTTTAGATAATATTTCTAATGTGTAGTCTTGCATAACATTTTTTTTATCTTATTCAAACAATTTAATATGCATGTCTATTTTCATTATCGTTTGATTGAATAAAACTACTTAATAAAATTTAACAAACAATCGGTAAATATCTCATCTAGCTAGATTAAATATCTTGATCTATAAGTCTTTTAATTCTTTCAGTTTTATTTTTAGTTATTGTTAATTATTATTTATTATTATTGACACAGATTTTGATTTGTTTTATTACATGTATGCATAAATGCTTTTATTTGCATTTAAAAATATTTTTAGCTAAAAAAGCACATCGAATAAATCTGCTAACATAAATTTTTTTGTAAAAAATTAAAAAAATTCACTTAACTATTTTTTATTAATAATTTCTCCACAAATTCAGCCTCCCAATGTAGAACCTGTATGAAAATGGCCAAGTTAAGAATTGTAGTGAACTAGAAGCACAATCAAATTTTCGGATCTTATTTTATTTTATTTTATTATTTATCCTGCCATAAAAATCATTAATTCATTCCTCCGAATTGGCATGTTTGCCATAAAAATCATAAATTCACCGGATACTGCATTAGCCTAACATGCGTTGGTTTCTTGTGAGAATTGGGAAGCCTAGAATTTACATAATATGATCAAGTTGCTGCCTTTGGAACCACATTATCCCACGAAACCAAACATTGACATGCTGTGGCAAAAAGAATCAGGCAAGAGAACATGATAGTTATATAAGACAGTAAAAGAATCAGTATCTCTGTACACGCGATATCTCAATAAGATCAGTTGCAAGTTTGAAGAAGTGTATACGAGCTGGCTTTGACAAGCTGCCACGGAAACCTAGTTCATGGACAAGGTAGAAATGCACTACGAATGTCATGGGATGGATTGAGGATAATTTAAAAGAGAATATATATACAGATAGGGCATTAGAAGAACAAAAACAAATACAGGGGTATGTAAATCAGGTCCACTCTATCAATTTGACTTCAAAATTTGAACTTAGAGACACCTGCCATAAAGCATGATTCACAATTCATGGATTGAAAAGTAACATTTCAAGGGAGGGAATGGAGACACTGCTCTATGAAACCTGAACACACACACAAGCTCTTCCAACACTCGATTTTGCCCCAAATGCGTCAAATCATACTACCTCATACTTATAACCTGAAAGACTGAAACCATTCATCATTCGGTAGGTGTAGAAAGTAAACGTTGGTGATTATGTTAAACAACTCATAGAGTGCATTAGCCCAGTCATATTCAACATGCAAAGAGTCTGCATGTACCTTAATCCAAATTCAGCCAGATTTACACTATGTTTTCGGCATGAAGCACAGTCGAAACAACATTATATATTAATGATATATAACATTCGCATGAGATCATCAGATCCTGAAACATAATTAATTTACCCTCTGGCCTTGAGCTCTGCAAGCCGCCTTGACAAATCATCCTCATCCACCTTCTCCTGCGACTTGGTTGCCATTGCATGTGCAGCAGGCTGTGGCAGCCCAACAGAGACCTCCAATCCGTAGTCATCAGCTACCTGTTGCATCAAGCTGTTGACCTCACCCTCAGGTGTGGACAGCGAGGTAGATCCAGCCATTGCGCTCTCCATGAACTCTGACTGTACCTCCATGTTCACAAACTGCTTCTCAAACTGATCCATTGTCTCCGACATCTTCTGCAAATTACCTGCATTCAGCAATCATTCAAAACATTATCGTAAAACACACCCAAGGCGTGGTACCATAAATTCAGTAGATGATGACCTCAAAATCGGTGAATGCCCTCCAGTCAATAATGAACACTCCACAAATTTTCATGGCAGAGTTGAAGAGTAACCAGTTCCATGAACTTATGATTCAATTACTACAGACGTAATTCTTAACACCAATCCAAAACAGAATCTAGCGAGCTTTAAAGTTCTTGGGGTAGTAATTTCTAATATTAAACTGCCCATTTCACAAAATAGATACTAATCAATCATACCGAGACTATATCCAAAGTCCCAAAACAAATGAATTCGCTACAACACCCTATACAACTGTTTTCTCGGAAAAAAAAAAAACATTAATCAGCAAAATCACAGACCACTTTTTCAAAATTTGATTAGAAACATAGAGAAAGTAAACACAACCCAAGAATCAAAAATAAAAAATCAACAAAAACCCAACAGTAAATTAACGAAAAAATGTCCAAAAGAAAGTGAATTACCAGTAGCGAGAGTAGACTCGAGAGACTTAACAATAGAAGCCATGGACTTATTAATGCTAGTCATCTTGGCCTGAGTATCAAGCCTAGCCACGACGGCATCGAGCCTGGAGGCGAGCCTCAAGTAATTCATCTGTTCAGTCCTCTTACGAATGGCGTTCTCGGCATAGACTCGAGCACCATCCATGTTTCCTTTCTCGATCGCCTTCTTGACTTTCAATTTCTCCGATTTCTCTTCCTTCTCGCATTTCCGAGCTTGCCTTTGCAGCGATTTTGATGTGAATTTCAAGTCCATGATCTGATTCAGAAGCTTCTCCGCGTTTCTCATTGTTGAAGAAAATCTAAGGATTTTTTAAAAAAAAAACTTTGTTAGGGTAAAATGATTGTCGAATGTGGTTTGATTTTTTTTTGTTTTGTTTTAAAGTTATTTTGAAATTCTTTATTTTTAAAAATTAATTATTTTAATTTACTTCTATTTTAATTTACTTCTATATATTACCGTTAGGACTTGGGAGAACTGCCAATTTGAAATTTTGGCAATTTGCTAGCTTTCTGGATTCCACGCGGCCCAATACATAATTTCAAGTTATTTTGTAAAGCAAAAGACGATAAACGTTATCATTATAAAAAAAAAAAATTATAGTTGTTAATTAGATAATAAAAATATAATTTATTCTTTAATATAATAAATTTTAAAATATATATATTAGGAGAAGTTGATATTTGTATAATAATAATAAAAATAGATGTATATATAAATATTTGATAAGTATAGGCTACATAATATCTTCTAATTAATGATAAGTGCTATAAACCATGAAATGAAAACAAATAATAAAGCAATTTTCAAAACTATTTTTTATTCAATTTTTAAACACTTCAAATAAATATTCAAAAGGGTTTGATAAATTTTAATTAACAATATGATTTTTTTCAATAAAAATTTAAATGCTATAAAAATAAATATTCACAAGAATTCTCATAATTTAAATTTACGAGAGAAAATAGTTTTTTAGTCAAAATCTATTTTTCCTTATTTACTTTTTTTATTTTGATGAAAACATGTTTTGTTTTTTTTATAAGAAGCATGTTGTTTTAAAGTAAAAAATCATCTTGCTCTAAAAAGCAATGTCTTTGATAATTTTGATGTTCTTGTATTGAAAAATAAAAGAATAAGTAATTCATGAAAACTATATTAAAAACCCACAATAACAAATTTATATTATATTTTGCAATTTTCATTATAAAATTTTGCATATTAGATTCATGCATTATTTTTGCAAATATTAACATAAAAATCTTAGAATCTTGTTTTAGGAGAATGACATAATCAAATGATTTTTTAAATAGCATTGTTATTTATTAAATAATATTTTATTAAAAAAATAAAGGTAAGTCAATGAATCTGAAAGTTGTTTAGGGTTCAAAGGATAACCCAAACACACTTAGACTTGCAAGGGTAGGCTCGCATGATTGACTTGGAGTGTATTTGACATTACTTTTGCTTTTGCGATTGAGGTTGAAAAAAAAATAGTTTTAAAAAAAGCGCTTTTACTGTGATTCAAAATAAGCAGTAAAGTGTGTTGGTTAAAACTGTGGTTGAGTTGGAGGTTGAAAATAAAAATAGTTTTTGGTGTTTGGTTACCAAGTTTTTCGTATTGCTTTTAACTTGTGAAATTACTTTAAAGGGTGTGTGTGTGTGTGTGTGTGTAATTTTTTTTAAATATTGTAAATTTAATAATATAATTTAATTAATAATTCATGAAAAAACAAATATTCTTTTTTATTCTCCCATCAAATTACTTGCAATTTCATCAATAACAGATATTTCTCTTCCATTAGGATTAATCTGTATCTACACATTTTTTTTATTTTTTTTAAATATATATTTAAAAAAATGGGTTGGGCCGAGGGTAGCCTAACCAAATTGGGCCTAAGCCCAACTTTGCTGGACTTGGGCTAGGTCGAAGAAGTGAAGCGGTCGCTGTCATCGTGCACGTCTTCTTCGCGTGACAGTGCACCGCACCTATGCACGCGAAATATTTCACGTTCACAGTAGCTTCCGACCGACCACCAAGATAGCTTCAACGGACTACACCGACGGGTAGAGGAGGCTGAGGTGGTTCTTCCTGTGGTGGTGGTGTCTAAAATGGTGGTCTGTGGTGGCTGGAGGCAGCGTTGGAAGGTGGCAATATTGTTCACCGACCACGGCGAGAGCTTCAACGGACGATATCGATGGGTAGAGAATGCCGAGGTGGTTTTTCCTATGGTGGTTTCATTGAAAATGGTGGCCTGTATTGGCCGGAGTCAACGATGAAAGCTCTCGGCTTCCATGGTTGTTCTGTTTTGGCCGGAGAGAGAGAGAGAGAGCCATGCACAGACCAAACACAACATGCAAAATACTAGTTTTTTTTTTAATTATCGAACATAATGGATTTGTAAAAGGGCAGCTGCACATTCTCACATTTTTGTTCTATATGTATCGGCGTTTAAAAAATACAAATCGCAGATACAAAAGCATCAAATTTGTGCTTTTCTTGCACCGGTGTTTGCAAGCAAAACTTAAGTGGGACCCATACCACAAACCTGTTTTTTTTACAAAACCAAACACTAGATTATCAACGTTGTTTGGCAATCGTGGATCGAACCACAATGCCAAACGGCCACTTAAAAGAAAAAAGCATAGGCATACTTGGTTATGTTTTCAAAAAATATATATTTTTTAAATAAAGAATGAAGAACCATTATATGCCTATATGAATTGTTCGTCATCTATTATAACATATTCTAGTTAGTAAATGCAATTAGAAAATCAAAGTTTGAGTTTTTGGATTCTAAAACTTAAATTTCAACTTCTTTTCATTTTAAAATACACAAAAATCATAAACCTCAATAGCCTCCATTCAAAACCCAAATCACCTTATAATCAATTTAAACATTGAAAATAAAGTCAAATAAACAATCTTTATAGATCTTGATCTTGTGTAAATGCAATTTTTTTAATGTGTTGACAAGTTAATGATTGCTTTAATACACTTTGTTTGTATTTTTATTTTATTGGAAGTTTTTCAAATGTTGTTGCAAGGTGTTAATGTTCTATGTATAGTTAATATTGGTTCCAAGTTCTTGAGTTGTGGTTATAATTCTTTAGAATGTTAAAATGTCAATTCTGAATCCTAAATTATTTAAGCATGCTTTTTTTTTTAAGTTAGCAGTTTTAGGAAAACATGATAATGTGGTTTGTTGGCATAAAGTAACTATGTTTTATGATGCAAACCAAGGAACTAGACATATTGCTCACACATTTGGGAATGGAGCTAAATTTGCATAAGATTCATTGTCACTTTCAAGTGGTCCAGTTACAAGATATAGAGCCAAGCATTTTAAGGAAGTACTAAATGGGCTAATCATAAAAGACCAAAATGGGCTCAAATAACAATCAGGGCTTAGTCCAATAAATCAAAGCAATTTAAGAAGCAAATTAGCATTCAAAAACATGACCAACATGGTATAACCATCAAAGAGCATGAATTTGTTGAGTTTCAAGGATATTAAATAGGGAAATGAACTTTGTATTGGCTAGTTATATTAAATACATTGAATTTAATCATTTAGTTATTTATGGGTGCCTTTCGAAGTCCTATAGGCCTAAGAACATGGAACTTATATATGTTAATGTTTGTTTTGTTTTAAAGATTTAATTACGACTTTTCCTATTCTTGGAGGGATGCTCTAAGTATAAAGATGGGTATTTCGAATTTGAAGGGACAAAATATGTTTTCAAAAAGTATCATCATTGTGAGGTCTTATGTTCCTTTTTGTCCTTAAAAGAACTCTTGAAATTATCAAGTTAATCTATGTGGCATTCAAACAATCAAATTTATCACCTTGATTGTTAAGGAATTCCTAGTTTCTCTTAGTGTGATGTTTTAATCCTTTATAGTCTTGGTTTTGACAATTTGGCTGAATGACCCTCTTGTATGAGTGTCTTCTTTATTAAATAGGCAAAAAACTGATTTACATGCCCTAAACTTGGCTATAATATCAACATAATTATAAAGGTAATTACCCTATGATTACATAAATATTTACAATTGTAGTTCTATAAATAACAAATATCATGCTAATATCCCCCTTCAAATTGATGTTGGGTGATCAAGAAGCATCAATTTGTCAACTAGAAACTAATGTTGTTGATTAGACAGGGATTTGGTAAACACATCAGCGATTTGAAGGTTAGTGGAGATATGTGGAAGAGAAATAACATGAGTATCCACGACATCTCAAATAGAATGACCATCCACTTCGATATGTTTGGTAGGCTTATGGAAAACAACATTGGTAGCAACCTAAGTCAGCATGGAGAAGAGTAGGAGAAGTCTAGGGAAATTCAATTTCTGCAAGTAATCCACGAAGCCAAACAACCTCCGAGCAAGCAACTGACATGACTCAATATTTAGAGTCAGTCGAATATTTGGAAACACAATCTTGTTTCTTACTCTTCCAAGATATCAAGGAATCACCAAGAAACATACATCAATCGATGATAAAGCATTGAGTATCAGGGCAACCAACCCAATCAACGTCACTAAATGCAATAAGGCGAATAGAAGAACTAGTAGGGTAGAATAGGTCATGGCTAGAAGAACCAAGTAGATATCAAATGATGTTACAAATCGCTGCCAAATGTAAGTGATTGGGAAATTGCATAAATTGAATGACTTGTTGAACTGCAAAAGAGATATCAGGCCGAGTAATAGTAAGATAATTCAAGTTGCTAACTAATTGTTGATATAAAGTGGGATTAGGTAAAAGATCCCCAACATCACAATAAAATTTAACATTCATCTCCAAAGAAGTATCTACCAGAGAAGAATTTAAAGACAGTCCAAAGCAATCAAGTCCTGAGTATATTTTTGTTGATGCACAAATATACCATAAGAAGAAGATCGAACTTACAATCCTAAGAAATATGTGAGAGAACCAAGGTCTTTCATGTGAAAGCAATCTTAAAGATGGTGTTGAAGTTTGTTGACCAATAAAGAATTAGTGATGGTAATGACAATAACATCGATATAAACAAAGAGGAGAACAAAACCGACAGATGTTTTGCAAAGAAATAATGAAGAATCATATTTGCTTTGTACAAAAGAGAAGCAAAGCAAGGTAGTGTGAAACTTGTCAAATCGAGCACAAGGACCGCTTCAACTTACACACAATTGATGGAGAGGATGAGAACAAACCCGATCATTATGGAGAAAAGCATTTTTGACATTCGTTTGATGAAGTGGCTAACCATGGGAAGCAACAATGGCAATAATAATGCACATAGTAGTCATTTTGGCTACAAGAGCAAAAGTCTCCTTATAATCCACACTATACTCTTGTTTATTGCCAAGAGCAACCAACCATGTTTTATATCAATCTAGAGCTCCATTAGAGCGAAGCTTAATTGAGTACACTCATTTACACCTAATGGGCTTCACGCTGGAGGACAAGAAACAAGATCTCATGTATCATTATCCTAAAAAGCTTGAAGTTCCTCCTGTATGGCTATCTGTCATCACTCATGCTAGACAACTTGAGTAACATGACAGAACAAGAGTATTGGATAAAGTAGCAGAAAAACCATATCGATTAGGTGGATGAGATACTCTTGTATAGCAGTGAAGAGCAGGCTGAGGAGTAAAAGGTGCAGAAGAGATTTCAAGAGTAGTATCGGGTAAGGGTTAGTTGTTGGAAGAGGCACAATTCCAGGTTACTCAAAAGATGGCACGTCCTCAAAATAAGGAAGAATAATAGCAACAGATGAAGATGCAACAGGAGTAGGGAAGAAATATTGATTTAAAAAAACATTTCTAGAGATATAAAATTTGCTACAGCTTAGATCATCACAAATAAAACTTTTGTGAGAAATATTATAACCTAAAAAGACACATTTAGCAGATTGAGCAGAAAGTTTGTCGTTCATGAGAAGGCAAATGAACAAAGCAAATACAACCAAAACTATGCAAGTCATGATAGCTAGGAGACTTATGATATAGACGATAGTAAGGGGAATCGAAATTTAACACCTAGGATGGCAATCGATTGATTAAAGAAACTATAGTAGACAAAGCTTCAACCCAAAATTTAAATGGAATAGAAGACTCAAGCAATAAGGTTCTGGTGATATGCAATAAATGACGGTTCTTACTCTCAACAACCCCACTTTATTGTCGTGTGTATGGACATGAATGATGTGAGACAACACTTTTTTGCTATAAAAAAACATGAAATTCATGTGACATATATTCTCCACCCGAATCAGATCTTAATACCTTAATACCAGTAGAAAATTGACTCTCAACATAGGCAAAAAATGACTTGAAAACAAAAGGACCTTGGATTTGGAATGAAGAAAATACATCCAAGTAATTCGACTATAATCATCAATAAATGTTGTCGCGACGACGATTTTGGACGCGCTTCGCGCCCCGTCGTCTCCTCGGGGTTAGGGGAGACAACGACGCGCGGTGAGAATAGAGGGTTTGTTTTATAGTCATAAAATTACGACTATAATTATTAGGAGTCGCCACCTAGTATTAAGGTTACTAGGAACCTAGTGGTCTGCGAGAGTTTTGGGTAAGGGGACTTGTTGTGCAAGGGAAAGACGCATCACCCCCAATGCACCCTACCTAAGGCAAGCTGCATTGTTGTTTGATTGTTTTTCCTAAGTTTGATTTTTTGTTTTGTTTTCTAAAATTCGACATAGATCTCTCTTCGTGAGAGAATCTCTACCTCATTAAGAGTTTGAAAGACTAACCAAAAGAATTTTACACTGCATAAAAAAAACATTTTTTGTTTGCAGATGTACTTTACAATGTAATTTTACATCGCAATAAAAGAAAATCTTTTTTAGTATCTCTAAGTGTACTTTACAATGTAATTTTACACCGAGATAACTAAAACAAAAACATTTTTTATTTGTTTTTTTTATATTTTGGCCAAATTTCAAAGGATAATCATAAACCGGTTACGATATCCAATTTTCGTTTTAAAATATGAGAAAGATACAACATATTTTTTTTTTAAAAAATGAGCAAAGATTTGGAATCCGGCCGTATGCATAAAAAAAACAATTTTTTATAATATTTTTTTGTTTTTTTATATAAATATAATAAAAATTAAAAATTTCGGGTTGGGCCTGGCCCACCAAATGGCCAGCCCAACTCAGTCGTCGGGTAGAGGAGGTTGAGGTGATTGTCCCTGTGGTGGCGACATCCAAAATGGAGGCCTGTGGTGGCTATGGGAGGTGTCCGAAGGTGGCTTGTTTGTGCAGCCTTCGTTGCTGTTGGTTGTTGTTCTTCGTTGCTGGAGCTGGAGGTCACGGCTGGGCTCGCTAGTGGGAGCTGATGTTGTGGAGGAGGAGCTCACGGTGTTGAGGGGAAGAGAGGACTGGATTCCGTTGTGATTGTGGCTACTTCTAGTTGAGAGAGAGAGACAGTGTCGGGGAGAGAGAGAGCCACCTGCATGTTGCTGCCATCGATGAGGAAGAGGATGGTCGACAGAGCTGATTGGAGGAGAAGAGGGTGCTTGGCATGCCGGGGAGAGAAAGAGCTTACAGTGGGGAGAGAAAGAGCTTACAGTGACTGTAAGCTAGTGAGAAAGAGAGAACGGCGTGCTTTTGCCGGCGCCGAGGAAGAGGAATGGTAGTTATGCTCTGTTTTCACGTGATTGTTTAAAAATTTGATCATTCCCCTTCTCGGCTGTGTATCTCCCCTTCTCGTCTGCGTATCTCTGTTTGCATTGTTTGCAATAATCCCCAGTTTCAGTATTTTTCTTCCCCTCGTGCTCCCAGTGTTATTTCTCTAGTTTTACGATCAACTCCCCTCATTCTCTCCAAATTTTCCCTCCATTTTTCAGAGATGATCCCCCTCCCCATTTGTGTATTTTATCCTCCTATTTATAGGCGAAGAAGCATGGTGCAAGTTATGGGAGTGTTGTCCGAGCATGGTTATTGAGTGTGGCAGTAAGTCTAGCGGTATGGTTGAGCATGGTGAAACATGGCTCCGGTGATTGGTTTTTTTTCTTTTTTCTTCTCTTTTTTTTTGAAAATTTTAAATAAATAGGCTGTGACAAAAAAGAATTTTTGATGGAAAAAACTAGGAAGAATGATAATTTTATCTTTAATTTTGGCTTCCGATTTCACCCAAAAAGTTTCGTTACCGAAAATTCTGATCGTCTCAATTTAACCCACATTAATATTCCAAACTTGATTTCTCATCAATTAAACCCTTAATAAAATTAATTTGACCCATTTAAAGTATAATTACGCTCTTGCGCCTAATTAAATCCTTTAATTGGGCTCTCAATTAATCTCGAAGCATAATTACACTTAAAATTGGCCAACGATTAAATCGGATTGGCCCATAAAAATATAATTATGTCTTTCGACTTAACGTTTAGACAGATTTATCTAGTAATAAATTATTTTAGCCTTGAATGTGTATTTTCCTTCATTTCTGGGTAAAAAGAAGTACGACCGGGCTTTTGAAAACGCCCAAAAATTCTTCATTGATTTTTCTACCCTCGCTGGCCCTTTTATTTTATTTTTGTTATTATTTTTTTTATATATTTTGGGGAGTCACCCAAAAATTGGGTGATGACAAATGTCACAAAGTACTTGTAGTGAGCATGACAAAGAATTGGTGTGGGACCTCAAACATCACTATGAATAATATCAAAGCATTTTATAGCATGACTGCCCTGGGAAGGGAAGGGAAGATGATGTGAACCCTAGTGGAATTTAATAGTATTTGTGACCCCAAGATCAATCTAATCCAAGTTTGTGAGAATTGAACGAGCTTATCACAATGGAAGACTTGCTTCAAAGCAACAAGACTATAAACCAACTCTATCACAACGCCTACACCTGGAGACGAGCAAAGAAAGTATAAATTCACAATAAAGAATGATCAATTCTTTGAAGAGTTGAAAGTTCAATCAAGAACCAAGATGAACCAACCAAAGACGGCTCTTTGGTTGGTTCATCTTGGTTCTTGATTAAACTTTCAACTCTTCAATGAATTGACCATTCTTTGTTGTGAATTTATAGTCTTGTTGCCTTGGAGCAAGTCTTCCATTGTGATAAGCTCGTTCAATTCTCACAAACTTGGATTGGATTGATCTTGGGGTCACGAATACCATTAAATTCCGCTAGGGTTCGTATCAATTGGCATCAGAGCTAATCTAATCATAGGTTATATCCTTCAATTTGAGTTTTTATTGTTTCCTGTTTTGTTTTTGATAAATTCAGCCACCAAAAATTATAAAAAAATAGGGATCTTGTTATTGCTTTGTTGAACACTTAATCATAAGTTAGTGTTCTTGCTGAAATATATACATATATAGATAAAAAAAAAAGGTGTTTGATCTTGAAATCTTGATTGTTACTACATAAAAAAAAAGCGAAAAGAAAAAAAAAGAAAAGGAAGAAAAAGAAGAAAAAGAGAAGAAAATCACTTTTTTATTGTTGTTTTGGCCGAATACATGTTTGAGAAAACTTTGATCATTGGGAAATTAGTTAGTCTTCCACTTAGTAGTCTTGTTTGTGTACCTTGAAAATTTGGGTAGTTTAGTTGATTTTGTTTTTGAGTTGCTGGAATTTTTTTGAATTAAATCCTTATTTCTTGATAATTCGAAATTATTTCGCTCTTTTCTGATTTTTTTTCATGTCTTCAAATCGTCATATTATTCATACAAATTTGCATTGCTATTCATGAATTTGTCATTGAGTTTTGTTCAATTCTCATAAACTTGGATTGGATTGATCTTGGGGTCGCAATTACCATTAAATTTTGCTAGGGTTCACATCAGAAGAGTTTTACTCTTCCCTAATTTACATGTCGAACAGTCAATCAAAACATCATGAGAAGAGAATAAACAAGAGTTCAACAATCGAGATAAAACAATAGAATTCGGATGGCCTAAACGTTTATGCCATACTTCACACTTATTTTGAACGGTTGTATAAGCAAAAGAGAGACGACTAGGAAAGGAAAAATATAGCAGAAATAATCGTCCATTTTTAGGCCCCTTCGCGATTACATTCCCCAACACCTGATCCTGCACAAGATAACCATTATGAGAAAAATGCACAATACAATTATCATCCACCAAATGACCAACTGAAATAAGGCTAGTAGACAACTCTGGTGATACAAAAACATTCTTGAAAGTTGGATCAATATCTCCAACCATAGTAGTAGGTATATGACCACCATTAGTAACCTCAATTTTTGATGAACCATGATACTTACGCATATTTTGAAGCATACTAGATGAGTTGGTTATATGATTTGAGAGTTGGAACTAGTACCTCATAGCCCCAAAGCCAAGAGGGTTGTAAGGATCATCTGCTGCACCATTTTTATTGTAGATGAGTTATCAGACACCACTACTAGATAGGCATTTATTCGACAATTTTGAGGACTAGTGGAACACTCTTTGATAATATAGTCTTGTTGTTTGCAAACTTTTTCCTGCAATTATTAGCAATGTGTCCATATTCTTTGCAGCTATGACACTAAACACCATAGTTGTTAATTCTGTTCCATTTAGTTCAAAAAACCAAGACAAAACGGTGTCGTTTTCGTCTCGGTTTTAATTCCGGTCCGTTCCAGAAATTCTGGTCGGAACCCTCAGTTCCGTTCTGAGCGTGCCGTTCCGGGATCAAAATCAGAAAGACGCCGAAAGACAAAAGGAAAGAGAAAGCTCCTGTTGTAAATGGTCTGAGGTCGGGATTTTTCTTTTGAGGGGTTGTGGAGTTCATACCATATAGAAAAGACTGGAACGGGAACGTATAGAGCTTGAATGATGAAAATCTATAGAATAAAACTCACATTGCATCAACGGATAAAAAATTATTAAATAATTGTTTAATAATGTAATTGAAAATAATTTTAAAAATAATTTTTCTTTAAAAATAAATTAAAATAATATTTTTTATTTTTATAAATTATTTTTAACACCAACACAAAAAAATAATATAAAATCACAAAAAAATAATTTAAAATAAAAAATACTTCACTATTTAAAAATTTAAACACTTTGAAATACAAACTAAGAGTCTATTTGAGAATATAATTGATGTCGCTTTTGAAAATATTTTTTGTTCATTTATACATCAAAATAATTTAAAAACACTAAAATATTTTAAATAAAAAAGAATTCAAATTTTAATTATGTTTGTTAAATTAATATTTTATTTTTTTCATATATATATATATATAATTAATTATGAATAGTATGACACTGAAACGGCACGCCGGAACGCTCCGAAATCAGAACGTTCCATTCCAATCAAAAAACCAGAACGATATTGACAACTATGTTGTACATTGCTTATATTTCGACCCTTTCCTTTTTCCCTGGGCTATAAGAGCAATTGCAGATGAATGATCCTGCTTGAAATTGCCTTGTTTAAGGAGGCATTCTCCCCGCAGTAATTCCCCAAAACAAACATCCAAGGAAGGAAAAAGATCTCAATTCATTAAATTTGAGCAAGCAATATCAAATTCAGATCTTAAGTTCATTAAAAATTGATCTCGATTGCTCTGCTCATGAACTGTTGAACGAGAAAGAGAGATTTAGCTGGTATTTGGGCATAAATAATATCAGTATATTATGCCTACAAGTTATGAAAACCAAAATAATAATCTTGGATAGAAAGGTTTATTTGAGAATAATTAGAGATATTGTTTTCTAATTGAAAACGTCTAGCATTATTGTCTTGATAGTAAACTTTCTTCAGATTTTTCCACTTTGTTTTTGCTGTTTTATAAGGCCTTAGATTAAGAACAATAAGAGGATAAACTGACCATAAGATCTAGGACATTACCCTAGCATACTTGACCTTCCATTGAGAGAACTTTGTAGCGTCGACATGGGCTGGATCATAGATATTGACATGACCCCACAATTCTTTCCCCCTAACAAATACTTGAAACTGAATTTCCCAAGCAGAATAATTCTTTCTAGTGAATCGAACACCAAACAAATCATAAATGTTGGATGTCATTATCTTGATGAACCAAAAACAAGAGGGATAACAAAATCCAAACCCTAAAAGACAACCAAGAATCAAAGAGAACCAAGAAACCGAGAGCCCTTTGTATCCAAGAATGATCAGGGAGAATCAAGAAACCGAGAGAAAAAGACAAGACTTTAGAATGTAGATGTAAAGGTGCGACTCTAATACCATGACAGTTTGGCTAAATGACCCTCTTACATGAATGTCTTCTTTATTAAATAGGTAGAAAATTGATTTATATGCCCTAAACTTAGCTATAATATCGACCTAATTATATGAAGGTAATTACTCTATGATTACACAAATATTTACAACTATATTTCTATAAATAACAAATATCATGCTAACAGGTTTACATCTGGTTAGGTGACGGGTCAAGGCTCAACCAATCTTGTCTACATGATTTTAGAGGTTGGATAGGGTAGAGGCAGGAAATCTTAGGGAATAATAACAAGACATTGCTAATAGGCAGGAAGGTGGGTGTGTTTCATGGCAAAATATTGAGGAAATGGAGTTGGATGATTTTGATGGGCCATATTTGGAGCGGGGCAGGTTTGAGTATGGGAATGAGAATCAAGAAGCTATGATGGGTAGGCTTGAGATGGTGTTTGATTGTCATAACTACTCAGAGATAAAGAAGATTAAGTTGTCTGCAATTGAATTCACTAATTATACCATTGTTTGGTGGGATCAATTACTAGTAAATATGAGAAGGAATAGAGAGCCACCCGTGGGCACTTGGGAGGAGATAAAAATGTTTATGAGAAAATGTTTTGTACCCAACCATTATTATAGAGGATTGTATCAAGATTTGAAGAGGTTAAATCAAGTTTCTAAGAGTGTGGAAGAATTATACAAGGAAATGGAGGTAGTTATGATCCAGAATAATATAAAAGAGGACCGAGAAGCCACTATGGCTAGGTTTTTATACAGTTTGAATCATGAGATTGTTGATACAGTTGAGATGCAATACTATGTTGAGTTGATAAATATAGTGCATCAAGCCATAAAAGGTAGAGGAACAATTCAAACGAAATGGACTGGCTAGGAAAGGACAACCTATGGCTACCACCAATGTTTGGATGTCAAGTCCAAAGGGATGAGCAACTACAAAATAAATAAAAAATTGAACCCTCTAAGAATGTCAAACCAACGATCATAGCTATTTCAGGTAACACTAAAACTTCAAGTTCTAAAACACATGATATTAAGTGTTTAAATATCAAGAGCGAGGACACATGGCCAGTCAATGTGTAAACGAAAGGGTGATGGTGATAAATGCCCAAGGAGAGCTTAAGTCGGAGAATTAGGAAGAGGTAGATAATGACATGCCACATTTGGAGGATGTCAATGATGAGAAAAGTGTTATAATTGGAGTTTTATTGGTAACAAGACAAGTTATTAATATGTAGGTTATGGAGGAAGAAAGTAATCAAACCAACTTACTTATAGGAGTGATCCCGAGGAGACCAAGTAACTTTAGAGGCAAGTAGCTGAATTATTGGAGAAGGGGTATGTGCGTGAAAGCATAAGTCCTTGTGCGGGTCTGGTGCTATTAGTTCTTAAAAAGATAGAACATGAAGGATGTGTGTTAACTACCGAGCCATTAACAACATAATTGATGATGATCAACCCAACACCAAGTGTAATCATGCAAATAACCCATTGGTGGTGCCAAGTAGGCTTATTACAAGAGTTAGGGCAAAAAGACTTAAAAAGGCATTAAATGGGCTAGCCCAAAGCACATGGAGTAAGATGGACCTATAGGGATAAAGGACACCTATGGAGTTTCAAGGGTTGCCTCTAATTCATCTAATCTGAGTCCAAGAAGAGTCTAATTCAAGTTCTGAATAGAACTGATGTGTTAGGCCCTTTAACAAACTTTATTTAGGCTTATTTTTCTTAATATGACATGGAGTCCCAATCAAGAATAATTCCTAAATAAGGGAGGAGTTTTAACATTCAAAAGAAGAAGTTTTCTAATCTAGGAAGGAAACCTACATAAATCTTATTTATCTTATTTATGTGGTTGCAACTTATATTTTCATTTAAAGTTCATTTTGTGTATAGGGTTAATAATCATCAATTAGGCTTAGATATTTAGGATTTTAGGTCTGATTGTAAATGAGCTTTATACAAGTCTATATCTTTAGGTATTCTAAGGTTTAACTTAGGTTAAACACACATATATCACCTAAGTTTTTTATTAGGTTTTTATTCTTAATGACATTGAGAATACAAATCACAAAATATATGCAAAAATTCCCTATTCCAAGCAGCCTTATCCATAGACTCAATATCATGATATATTGTAGAACTTTAAAAACAAGAACAAATCAACATTAAAAAACACTAAATATTATGAAGGAACTAACTTGGTTATACAATGTTTTAACAAAATATCAATAACCAACATGTATTTTGCAATATAACACAATTTACATATTACACAACATCTATTAATTTCACTATAAATAATAATTATATGATTCCTGATGCAGGTGCTTACCCTTACAGTCTTGTAAATTAGGGTAAATAATTGTTAATCCAAAAAGACTTTGGTCTTTCACATAGGGTAATAATTATTTGCAATATCTAAAGGTTTGCAGAAATATAACCACTTAAAATTTCCATATAAATGTAGTGAATTAGACCCAGTTTATTCAACACCATCGAGTATAGGATGACATCATATTTAAATCCAACAGAGTAATAATGTATGCCTCACTTATTTTCACAACAACATGGAACCAAATAATTTATTCCTATAATTAGAAGGTAATTGATGATGGGAGCACTATGAGAAAAGCATGTTAATGATTATCTACTCGTGACTCGAGGCTCCATCTTAAAAAGGAGAAAATTATTCAAGCTAAAATAATGATCAATTGCTCATTCTTGGATGTTAAAATCAATATTCATAAAACTAGTTACCATGCTAGTTGCTTGAGATGTTTCACAGTGATAATAACTAGAGATACTTGATATCATAAGTAACCTAACTTCAAAACATTCCTAGCTTAGTATGAACACAAATAGAATTTTTGGCAAGATCCAAAAAACAAATTATCTCTACGACAAACAATGTAAGATCAATAAGCAAGATGGTTCCTATTAGTTGCAAAGTGAGAAAAGAAAAACTTTTACTAGTAGATTGACTCTAACTTTCATAACCTAGATAAGTTGTGATCACAACAAAAATATAAAACACTCATTTTCACCAATAGATTTACTCCTAACACTTTTGATGCTATACTCCAAACCCAGTTTCTCGATTTTCCCTTTCATTCCAAAATGTCACCCATTCCAAGGTTAAAATCTGATTGCTAGCAGCACAAAGGAGGCAGTCTTTTTTTTCTTCTTCTTTTATGTAAATGAGTATGATGGAATCTGGAGATGGATGGATACATTTTAAATTTTTTTCTCCAGTACACCTCTTTACAGTCTTACATAAGGATTAAATAACTAATAAAGATAATTCTTATTCATATCTATGATAGCTATATCAGACATAACTCATAACTTTTTTTTAAGTTAAAGGTCCTATTTTTTTTCCACTCCTGACTTCAAAGCGAACTCTTCCGTAACTTTGAAAGCTTAATCTAGAATCCTAATTCTAACTATAAAATCCATAACAAAACAGAGTTCACAATGAAACAAGTGAGAACAAAGATCCAAGCAAATGGCTTGAAAAAAAAGCATCAACATAAACAAATGGGCTACTAATATCATGTTGTTTTCGACAACTTTATTTCTCATTAAACCTTGATATTTAGAAAAAAAAAATGAAAAATAAGAACCACGAATTGATTATAGATTGAAAGTTATGTTGTATTTGTCTACCAAATTCAAGATATATGAGAGAGACTGAAGCCCCATTTTTTGAAAGACATAGACATTCCATTACACTGAAAAATAACCTAATAGTAGAGAGAACAAAATAAAAGCAAGACAACATAAGCTTCAAAGATTGGTATGGTTGACTTAAATAAGAGCTTACTGTGGTGGGGTGGTGATGTTTCTTCAACATAAGATCCATGTTTGGTATGGTTGTTGTGGTTGAGGTTGAAAAAAAATAATTTCATGAAAAGTGCTTTAAGTTGCGATTCATAACTGAAATTGAATTGCTTGATTAAAATTGTGAT
>CM063588.1:12461803-12486263 GCA_032356905.1 Salix exigua | reverse complement strand
TATATATTTATAAATTATATGTGCTTTAATAGTAAAAGTCATTTTGAAGAGCTATTTATTTTTATATTATTTTAAATATAGTGTAATTATTTTATATATAGTTTAATTATGCAATTAATTATATAATTAATAACAGTAAGTTATATAATTAAATAATTGCTTTTGAAAAACCCTTCAATAATAAAATTTATTCTTTTAATTATATTTAAATAAAAAATGAATTTATATATAATTAAAAGACCCACAATATTTGATATTTAAAATTTAAGTTATTTATTGTATGTTTTTCAAGTAATTATATGTTTTTTTATGGTTGTTGTATTTGAAGTTAATTAATGTTATTTGTCTTAAATTAATAAAAAAAATTATTTTTTTATAAAAACTATTTTTTCTAATTAATAATCATAATTAATAAAAAAACCGAGAGTATAATTATTTTACTGATTTTGTGAGGAGTTGCATGACAGAGTGCTGAGCCTAGGATGCCAGGGAGGAGAAAATAATGAATATTTTTACTTATTTTATGTTTTTGCCTTTTGATTTGAAGTGCTAGAAATAGCACCCGAAGATGAGAAAGCTATTTTTAGCTATCGAAATGGTTTGCCTGGTGGAGTATATACAGTAACAAAACAATACTAAAAAATATATTATTTTAACTTTGTCTTTTCATGTAGCTTCTTCGTTGCAGTTGCTCTAATCGGGAAGATCGGAGTGGGGTTTTTTATATTTATATCTTATTTATTATTATTAAAAAAATTATATATATATATATATTGTATTGTAGGTTAGGTTAGGATATGTTTCGTTTTAGGTTTTATGAGTTAACTTGCATGTGCGCGTGCTGGATTTTTTTTTTAATAGAAAATTGATTGATTTTTTGTATATTGTAATTGGTTATTTTAATATTTAATTAGTAAAATTTTAATAAATAAAATCTGTTAAAAATTGATTTTTTTTCCCGCCTAAAAGGAATATTATAATTCAAACGCAAGAAATATGATTTGTATATTTTTTTTATTTATATATAACTTAGGCAAACTTATCTACCTATTTTGTTTATGTGTTGCCTCATTTTTTCTTTTGTTTACATAATATTAAATCTGAAATATTATACATAAAAATATTATAAAAGTAAATTTTTTTAACCAAAATCTAAGGATTAAATTTTTCTATGAAATACAACCTTAAAAAGAGAGGAAATAATTAGAATTAAAAACCAAAATTAAGAGCGTATATATATAAACATGGACAAAATAATGACTATTTAGAAATATATCTAAAATATAAAGAAATTAAAATAAAGAATTAAAAGTATATGGGTCAAATGAAAACAAAATATATATAAATAATTTTAACCTAAGGATTAAATAAAAAAACTAAAAGTGTTGCATGGAAAAAATAAATAATTTTTTTATTTTTTATTTAGTTTCGATCCATTTTTTTCAGAGTAATTTTGGTATAATTCAAAATACTTTGTTTGTATTGATGTATGTATACTCTTAGTTTTGACTTTTAATTTTTATTAGAATTTATTAAATGTAGCTTTGGTTAAAAGACAGAGTAAGTTTATATTTAGTGGTGTGAAATGAAAGTAAAACTTTCTCTTATGCATGTATAGCTAATCTTCAGTTATTGATTATTTGTTATATTTTGTAAGGCATTAATATTAAACAAATATCAAAATATATAATAATTTTTAAGAGAACAAACCCTTAAAATAATATTTCTCATTATTTTAAATGCATTATCTATAGTAAAATGAGTGTATTAAATAATTAAATAATTGAAAGTCTTACAGATAGATTATTTCGCTCTAATGTATAGCATTATTAAAAAAACCATGAATCACTAACATTTTTTGATATGTTATAAAATTTGGTTTTGTCTGCGGCAAAACGCACGACAAGTGACTCATATATTTTTTATTTGTAGATAATTTGACAAAAAAATCATCATTTTTGTCTATGCGTAGCTTCGTATATATATTTTATTAATGTAATATTAGACCTGAAATATCATATATAAAAAAGCAGTAAAAGTCAATATTTAAAAAAATAACATCAAGTGATGAATTATTTCGATTATTATTGTCATTTTTATTATCATGATTGTTAAATTGTCACAATTATTATAATTGTCATTATAAATATTATTATAAATAATTTATATTATAATTATTATTGTTCATACTATCGATGACACCATAATTATTGTTAGAACAAAAAACTAAATTATTTTTTAATTTTATAGGATTTATTCCTCGTATTATTATATTCAAAGTATTTCAAAACACTAATAGTAATGTTTTTTTTTCAAAAAACCTAGGTCATTTATATATATATATATATATATATATATATATATATATATATATATATTAAGGTGCTAATATTTAATAAATATCAAAATATATAATCAATCTCTTATATTTATAAGAAAAAAAACTCACAAATAATCATTATCATTACTTTGAATGCCTTATCTATAATAATTAGAAATTTCAACACCTAACAATATTAAGAAAAAAGCAATTGAAAAAAAAATTAAATGACAAAGCAAAATAAATATTTTTAGATTTAAAAAAGTTATTTGAGATGAAGAGTAAATAAAATAAAAAAACAAAGAGAAACAATAATAAATATCAATTTTCAAATGATCACCATCACAAATTAAAATTTAAACTTAAACATTAAAAAAAATCCTAATAATAGTGGAAATAATAAAAATTAGAAACAAAAACTAAGAGCATGTACATATACACATAGACAAGAATAGGAACCATTTAAGAAATATGTATAAAACATAAAGGAATTAAAATAAAATCCAAGATTACAAGTGTAAGGGTTGAAATGAAAAATACATATATAATAAATTTCATTTCAAGGAAAAAAATTGAAACAAATATAAACTTTGGTACCAAAAAAATTAAAGTATTTAAATTAAAACTAGTTAAAAGACCAAGAACCGAAATGAAATTAAAATATATAATCAATTTGAATTGAAGGATAAAATTGAAACAAATTAAAACTTTGATACCAAAAATATTAAGGATTTCAAACGAATAGGAAATTAAAAGACTAAGGACCGAACTAGAACGGCAATATATAATCAATTTCAATTGAAGGACAAAATTGAAACAAAACAACACTTATATAACATAAATAAGGACCACACAACACAATCAAAAGATTAGGGACTACAATGAAAACACAACAAACAACAGGGGTTAACGTGCAATTTCGAATGTGGGGAGAGAGAAAAGGGGGGACTTCAACCGACCACCGACACTTCTCGAGACACCTTAGACCCCTACACACCGCACCAAGAGGAAGAAAACATGGCAAAGAATAATTCTAGATGCCGGAAAACGTTGCACGCGTCGTCTGAAACCCGCGTAAGCATGGAAACGAACGGCATGTCCAGCAACAAGCCAACAGTAATTCATCAAAAAATATAATAAAAAAGGTAAAATACCGCCACACCCTTACAGACAACTCATGGATTTTTTTTCTTATATGGGGGATTTATGTATTTGGCTATTTTTAAAAAATATACAATGACCCTAGTGTGTACAATGTATTTTTGTCTTATATGGGGATATTTTTGTATTTAGCCATACAAATGCAATAACCTTATGCTCCCGGCGGCAATTGTACATTTTTGTCTTTTTATGGGTATTATGGTTATTTTACTGTGTACATGAAGACAAAAATTGAAAATACCCCCGGACCCAAGGCTAAAAAACACAATAAATATTTATTTTTCATATTAAACTATGATGTCTAAATGCAGTTAGTAACTAAGAACAATATAAAGAAATTGAGTTAATACTAGCAGAACTATAATAATGAAATAATAGAATTAAAGATGTAATAAATGAAGATAAAGTGCAAGATATTAAGTACAACAAAATGGAGATATGATTAAGGGGACAAAAAAAAAGGGTTAAAACCGTGAACTACCATGTAAGGATTCATCTAACACATATCAATATAGTTTAATATATTATAGTAATGTTTATTTAAAAATATATTAAAATAATATTTTGTTTATTTTTAAATTTATTTGTTAATTACATTTTAATTCTTATATTAAAATGTTATTTTCGTGGCTCATTGTTCATTTAATTTTAAGATAATAAATTTTTTATATGATTTTTCAAAAATAAAGATGTATAACACTTCTTCTTTTGATGTGAAAATAGAATTAAATATTAAAAAACAAATGAAAGTTGAGGTCATTTCACTATGTACCTAGACACAGATTACTGTGGATTCTAGTACAAAAATTATTATTTTACCTCTCAGATCGAAAATTTAACCCTCAGAACTAAGAGAATTTTAGACATTTATAGGGGACATGTATTGGATTTTCAAATTGTTTCCAGTTTTCTGGTATTGTCTGTTTTAAATTACACAATGAAACAACAATTGTACCACTCAAAGTTGACAAAAAGAAGCAAAATAAATATAAGTGTTTTCAGTTTTTTACATATTTGTGCATGGTAAAAATATGCAAATACCCCTCAACAAAGACAAAAACGAAGACTTAGAGGTGGGGGCATTGTTATACTTTCATTCCTCTTTTTTTTCATGGTTATCACTGGGTCTAGGAATGTATAAGCAATTTGGTTTTTTTTTTCATTATTTTGTTGTTCATCACAACAAAAATAAAATTTTTAAAATAAAATAAAATTTATTTTCATATATTTTTCAACAAAAAAAAACACTTTGAATAACAATTTATGCTATACATCAGATTCTTAATTTATCTTGTCAACCTTTTAATTTTTTTTGAGCAAACCACCAATCTTATAGAAAACATCTAACCATGTTGCTTTTGGTTCAAATAATAATAAAAAAAGAGGGCATCTCGTCTCATTGGTTGTAATAATATTTTGGAAAAAAACAAAATTTAAACAAAATTGAGCTCCAGACAACGTGCCTGCTATTTTAAAAATATATCACTACATTAAAAAAAATACCAAGAAAAATAATAAAAAAATTAAAATATTTTTAAAATGAACTTTCAAACACTCTGCATCTCACACCCTATCTAGCCGTTACAACCCCAGTCTATTTTGCCAACGTGGCACTTCCATGATTCAAAACCCCTCCCAGATCTGATACTCCTCTTGAACACAGAATTCGAGCGTTAGCTTCCTTTCGAATCAACAGAACCACGAAACACTAATTTTGCTGTTTCGAAAGCTAGAAGAAGATTCAAGAAGACAGCAATGGCAGCCGATTATGCATTCAAGGTAGAAGATATGGAGATCGATGAGGGATTTGGGTTCCCAAGAGCCTATGCAAAGCTATGTAGAGATCATGGTATTGTTGGGACTTGTACCCATGGTCCTCCTTTCGCCTTCACTCCATATGCAATGGAACAACATGAGGTAATTTAAAATAAATAAAAACGTCCCTTTTGACAAGCCTGTTTGGATTCTTGGAAAATGGTGAAGAAAATGAAAATGAGTTTCTGTATTTTAATTTTCTTATCTGTTTTAGTTTGTAGTGAAGGAGAAAATTCGTTCAATGAGTTAAACTTTACAGGGGTTTACTAGAAAGTACACAGATAGGTTTCTGTTATTTGATTTTGTTTTCTTGTTATAGAATTTATAAAGAAAATCTTTATGAATAGAGATAATTTAATTCTTTTAGCTTCTTCGTTCTTCTCCTGGTTCACCAAGTTTCTCGTGAGAAACTCTACTAAGATGATGTGGTTTTAGGATGAAACTGAAATGTTAAAGTTGAAGCTAGAACTCGATGTCAAACAAAATATTAGACAACCAAAATGGATCATGAAATTTTCTTGCTCATGTTATGAAATGATTTACAATGATAGTTCCCTTTCATGGAATATGGGTTTCCATTCCATCTATTTTGATGGAAAGCTGCCTCTGGTCATAATTTGCTCTGCAGGTTTTGAGAACCAGGGAATTAGATCAGATGTTTCCAGTTATTGAACCAAAAGCAAAACACACTGCCAAGCCCGAGATTTTTATCAGTCGCTTGTGGAGGCAGCTTGATCACCTAGGGCAACCACTTCATCTCTGATCTGACCAGTACAGAAATACCATAATTTCAATGATAATATATTGAGGTGATATCTGATTTATTTGATACTGTGTTGGGTTTCAGGAATGCTGGATTTGATCCTGCAGTAATTCGGGTGGATCCATACGGCAATGTTCTATATTTTCATGCTGATAAAGCCTCTCCTCTTGCTTGGGACATTGATCATTGGTTCCCTTTGTTGGATCATTAATCCAACGTTGGGCTTATATGAAAATAATTATGTGTTTATGGACTGACAAATAAGGTAAAGCCTAATTAAAATGATCTGTTAAGTATTTTAGGCAATTGAGTTTTGATGTATCTAATAGGGTGTTGACCTTTAATGTGTAGAGATTACGGGGTTATTTCTATTTTAGTGATGGGCTCTCGAAGGCGAACTTGTTAATCTGGAAGACTATCCGATGCGACTTAATGATATGGATTCAGTGTACGCTACGTTTTATAGTTTATGCTTTACATTTGTTCTTGATAGTTCAACATGAACACAATTTCTGTGTATTATGAAATGTTAGATTTAACAAGTGGTATCAGAGTCATTTCATATTGAATTATTAGGAAACTGATTAGCAAACTCAAGCAAACAAAACTGGATTTACCAGTACAGATTAGAGATGAATCGGTTTTAGACTCCTAGTTGAAATAAACTGTTGTTAGTTGAAGATTTAAACAAGTTTGTGTTTTTATATATTATGTAAATATATATAAAACACCAAGCCTGAGCTTGCAAAGCCAGTAGTGATGCAACTAGCGACCGTTCATCGCCGAGTATACAAAAAATTAAGCTGGCAGACTCGTGAGGTCGCCGGTTTAGACATGTCAAACTGCCAGACCCATAGGAAAGGCCGGTAGTGCAAGAAATCAACTGGCGACCTATGGGTCGCCAGTGAAAATAAGCAACCAGCGCTGGGAAGGCCAACGCTGGTGAAGGCCAATGAAGACAAGAAAAAATCAGAAGGCTACTGCTGGTGAAGCACAATGAAGAAGAAGATATTAAAAAAAAAACAATAATGGTGCAAGCATTTAAAATTAGTTAGTGCTCAAGGATGAGTTAGTGCACAATAATGGTGCAAGCATTTAAAATTAGTTTATTAGTATTAATTCATTGTTGTGCCAAATGTATGAGGGATATATATATATATATATATATATATATATATATATATGAGCTGTAATTTTATAGTCTTTGAGGCTTACTCATAGCAAGTAAATTATGGGTTTTAGACCCATATAAAATATTTTAAATTATGGGTTTCAGCCCGTAAAAATTTTTAGCCCATAATAAAATATATATTCAACAGGCTAGTTTAGGATCCGAGTTGACTCAACCCGGTCCAGCCGCAAGGTTAAAGTCAATAGTTGACTTTGTAAGTCAACAGTTGACTTTGTAAAAAAAATCAGTGCAAATTTATTTTTCAAATATTGGTATGGTGATATATATATTTTACAATGAATTAATTAAAATAATATGTCACCAAAGTGACCTCTTTTGTGGAGATTAATTTCATTTTGAAATATAAATGGTTATGTGTATGCGATTTATGTTCTTATTGATTGGCCCAAAGGAAGGTCAATATTTAAGGTAAATGCATATGCACATGTAGTAATTAACATGTGATGATTATTTGGTTTTACATGTGACTAATTAATCGACCCAAAGGCTGATTTATTTTTTGACATGTTCTTATTATCAATGTTTGATTACTACATTAAGATATCACTTACAAATTAATTTTTCATCCAAAGATAAAATATCAATGGAGTGCTCGATATCTTAAGATGGGTTTTACCTTTATTTGAATTAATTTTTGCTTTTAAGATAAGTTTTGTTTATGAGCATATTTCAATTGTTGTTCTTTTTTCAGCGATTAATCCTGCTAATATAACTGCCAGTATCAACTCAATTCCTATGCTTAATGGCTCTAACTTCAAGTCTTGGAAAGACAATCTTTTGATTGTTCTTGGAGTTATGGATCTTGACCTTGCGTTAAGGACTGATTCTCCCTTACCACTTACGGATGAGAGTACCTTTGATGAAAAGAGGGATATGGAAAGGTGGGAGAAATCAAATCGCATGTGTATGATGATCATGAAGAGAGCCATTCCAGAAGCATTTAGGGGCACAATGTCTGATCAAATCACTACAGCTAAGGAATTCTTTGCCAATATTGAAAAGAGATTCGTTAAGAATGAAAAGGCTAAAATCGGTACACTCTTGACAAGTCTCATTTCAATGAAGTATAAAGGCAAAGGCAATGTAAGGGAGTACATTTTGGAGATGTCGCATCTTGCTTCCAAGCTCAAAGCAGTTCAGCTTGAACTCTCTGAGGACTTGCTAGTGCATCTGGTTTTAATATCTCTTCCTGCACAATTTAACCAGTTTAAGGTGAGCTACTGATTGTCGAGAAGAGACTTAGTCATCGAATGATCTCATTTCACACTGTGTTCAGGAAGAGGAAAGACTTAAGCAAGATAGGACAGAGAGTGCTCACTTAGCCACTGCCTTTAAAGATGAGGGAAGGAAAAGAAAGAATGTTAAGGAAGCTGCAGGTACAGTACCTCAAAAGAAACAATTAACGAAATCAAATGATTCGATCATTACTGGTTGTTTCTTTTGTGGGCAATTGGAAAATTTAGATTATTGTTAAAGACCGGACTTTATTTGGATCTTAATGAAACTTTTGTTAATTGTTGAGATTATGCCCTTCAGCACCACAAAAGAAACAACCAGATCTTGGTCGAATCATTTGATTTCGTTAATTGTTTCTTTTGAGGTACTGTACCTGCAGCTTCCTTAACATTCTTTCTTTTCCTTCCCTCATCTTTAAAGGCAGTGGCTAAGTGAGCACTCTCTGTCCTATCTTGCTTAAGTCTTTCCTCTTCCTGAACACAGTGTGAAATGAGCTCATTCAGTGACCAAGTCTCTTTCTGACAATTGTAGCTCACCATAAACTGGTTAAATTGTGCAGGAAGAGATATTAAAACCAAATGCACTAGCAATTCCTTAGAGAGTTCAAGCTGAACTGCTTTGAGCTTGGAAGCAAGATGCGACATCTCCAAAATGTACTCCCTTACATTGCCTTTGCCTTTATACTTCATTGAAATGGGACTTGTCAAGAGTGTACCGATTTCAGCCTTTTCATTCTTGACGAATCTCTTTTCAATATTGACAAAGAATTCCTTAGCTGTAGTGATTTGATCAGACATTGTGCCCCTAAATGCTTCTGGAATGGCTCTCTTCATGATCATCATACACATGCGATTTGATTTCTCTCACCTTTCCATATCCCTCTTTTCATCAAAGGTACTCTCATCCGTAAGTGGTAAGGGAGAATCAGTCCTTAACGCAAGGTCAAGATCCATAACTCCAAGAACAATCAAAAGATTGTCTTTCCAAGACTTGAAGTTAGAGCCATTAAGCATAGGAATTGAGTTGATATTGGCAGTTATACTAGCAGGATTAATCGTTGAAAAAGAACAACAACAATTGAAACATGCTCATAAACAAAATTTATCTTAAAAACAAAAATTAATTCAAATAAAGGTAAAACTCATCTTAAGATATCGAGCACTCCATTTATATTTTATCTTTGGATAAAAAATTAATTTGTAAGTGATATCTTAATGTAGTAATCAAACATTGATAATAAGAACATGTCAAAAAATAAATCAGTCTTTGGGTCGATTAATTAGTCACATGTAAAACCAAATAATCATCACATGTTAATTACTACATGTGCATATGCATTTACCTTAAATATTGACCTTCCTTTGGGCCAATCAATAAGAACATAAATCGCATACACATAACCATTTATATTTCAAAATGAAATTAATCTCCACAAAAGAGGTCACTTTGGTGACATATTATTTTAATTAATTATATATATTTAAAAAATAAATTTGCACTGATTTTTTTTACAAAGTCAACAATTGACTTTGACCTTGCGGTTGGACCGGGTTGAGCCAACTCGGATCCTAAACTAGCCTGTTGAATATATATTTTATTATAGGCTAAAATTTTCTACGGGCTGAAGCCCATAATTTAAAATATTTTATATGGATCTAAAGCCCATAATTTACTTGCTATGAGCTGAAGCCCAAATACCATAATATATATATATCCCTGCATACATTTGGCACAACAATGGATTAATACTAATTTTAAATGTTTGCACCATTATTGTGCACTAACTAATTTTAAATGTTTGCACCATTATTGTTTTTTTTTTAATATCTTCTTCTTCATTGTGCTTCACCAGCAGTAGCCTTCTGATTTTTTCTTGTCTTCATTGGCCTTCACCAGCGTTGGCCTTCCCAGCGCTGGTTGCTTCATCTTCAACTGGCAGCCTGTAGGCTGCCAGTTGATTTCTTGCACCGACGCTGACCTTACCTATGGGCTGACAGTTTTACGTGTCTTCACCAGCGTTGGCAAGGCCAGCGTTGGTCATGTGATTAACACTGGCAGCCTACGGGCTGCCAGTTTAATTTTCTGTATACTGGCAGCAACGGGCTGCCAGTTGCATCACCAGCGCTGACTTTGTAAGCCTGTGATGGTGTTTTATATATATTTACATAATATATAAAAACACAAACTTGTTTAAATCTTCAACTAACAACAGTTTATTTCAACTAGGAGTCTAAAACCGATTCATCTCTAATCTGTACTGGTAAATCCAGTTTTGTTTGCTTGAGTTTGCTAATCAGTTTCCTAATAATTCAATATGAAATGACTCTGATACCACTTGTTAAATCTATCATTTCATAATACACAGAAATTGTGTTCATGTTGAACTATCAAGAACAAATGTAAAGCATAAACTATAAAACGGAAGTCGATCTGGATGGTCTTCCAGATTAACAAGTTCTGCCTTTGAGAGCCCTTTGATCTCTCAACCTTAACCTTAGCTTTCTCTCTAATAATGGGTGTTAGAGTGAAAAAATGTTGAACTTGTAATCTGGGGACCATGACCCCATATTTATAGGCAACCAAGTGCCTTTGTGGTATTTATATTTTAGTCCATCACTAAAATAGAAATAACCCCGTAATCTCTACACATTAAAGGTCCACACCCTATTAGATACATCAAAACTCAATTGCCTAAAATACTTAACAGATCATTTTAATTAGGCTTTACCTTATTTGACAGTCCACAAACACATAATTATTTTCATATAAGCCCAACGTTGGATTAATGATCCAACACCCTTGCCCAAGTACAAAATCAATCTCTAATATCTCTCTCTGTAAATACCTACAATACATCTGGGACATTGATTTTGCTCATTTGAATTGTAGGGGGAGGATTGACAGTTCCAAGCAATCTGAGGATACTACAATGGCAAGTGTGCAAGAGGAAGCATCACAAGTTGGAATTTCTCGTTCCATGGTGGGATCTTCAGCTGGGAATCTCTGTGAATCAGTTCTTATCCATCTTTGCCTCTTCTAGCTCAGATTTCAGGTGAGTCTATATCGATATCTACCTTTTGCAGCATTCAGATTGAACAACCTTGGGGCAGTTATATAATGCATTTGGTTCCTAAATTATGGCAGGCATAGAGCATTTTCATTTTTGTTCTCAGGAGGAGAAAGTGAGAAACTAAATGCTTCCCAGACAGTAGAGTCACATTCTTTTCCACAACATTTCATTGAAACAAAAGAGAAACTGGGCCTTGCTCCAGCTGCTGTTACTGTATGTCAAAGATAATCATATGATTCTTCATTGGCTTTGAAATCGTTGGATCACAACAGGCAGATAAGGCCCCATTCTCCTGCAATTGGTTGGTAGAGGAATATTATATATAATTGTTTCTTTTTCTTCCTTTGTTTTTCCGTGTTCCTCCTCTTTTACAATCTTTCCGTCATTTTTCCTTGCCTTTATTCGGAATAATAAATTGAATTTCATGAGTTAAATGTATTTTGTTCTTTGGTTGTGCTGCTTTAGCTTCAAGAAAAATGAAGTCAAGTGCTCTGAAAGAAAATGAGAGCTCAGACTTCGTCACAAATCCATATCAAGCAATTGCCATGGCCAGAGATTCTCTTAAGCAAAAAGAAGCAGCTCACAAGATGCAGGCTGAAATACTGAATTTGGACGACGAAATTAATGAAATAAAGAGAATGAGGAGGAGGAAAAGCTTACTATTCAGGACTTGGAATTGACACTGATAAAGCGTAGGAGAAGGGCAGAAAAGTGCAGGCGGCTAGCAGAGGCACAATCTTCATATAGAACTATGCTAGAGAGAATGATTCGCAATGCTATGCACCTGTAAGATTTTTGACCCAACACAAAAATAGAGAATGATTCTCTATTTTTTTCATATAGTTTATGAAAGGTTGCATTTCTGAACTATTATTGCAGGAGTGTTGTTTATAAGGAACAATTGAGACTAAACCAGGCTGCAACAATAGGCCTGAATGGGAACATGGAAGAAAGAGATCAGGAATGGATGATACCTTACCTGAAGATGCAGACAGTAAGACTGTACTTTACTTGCCAGGAATTAGGACAGGGACACCTTTACACAAGGAGCTCAGAGAGTTTCTAGAGGAGCAGAAAGCAACTGAAGCTGGCTGGCCTGCAAACGAAGATACAAAACATGACAAAATTGAAAAGGAACTCAAACAACCTGAAATGACTATCACGAGAGAAGAGCACGATAAATCAATCACTGTATTGGAAAATGAGATTCCAAGTGAGCATAAGCTTCAGGCTCTGAAACTAGAAGGAAATAGAGAAAAAACTCAATTCTCAGTTATCCAATACCAAGAAATAGAGGAGGATGAAGAGAGCAGAAAGCAACGCGGAAAGGGAAATGTAGAGAGGTGGCTGCAATTGCTGTTAGAGAATTCTGGTGAAGAGATTGAACGTCAAAACTCAAACGGCTTCGAAACAAACACATCTGATGATATTATTACAAAGCTGAACAAAAAGTTCCCACAGGAGGCCAGGAGTTCAACATGTGTCCAAGGAAACGATAAAGTAAAAAGGGTAGAAGAGATTGTTGAGATAGAACCACTGAAAGAAAAAGGAAATGGCAGTGTTGGTGGTGAAGCAATTGCAAATAACAACAGTTTTGATAAGAAGGAAAGAATAGAGAGCCAAAAAGAAAGAGCGCTTACAAGGTCTGAGAGTGCCAGGACATTGCGGCGTATCCCATCTTCTACATTGATCTTGGGTATGAGAAAAGGGAGTGGAATGCATCAGGAAAAAGCCCATGGTAACTGGTGATGATTACTAGCGTGCCAGCTTCATCAAGTCATCCATCAAGAGTATCAAGAGAGCAGTGAAACTATGAAAGTGGAATTCCCCTTGAAATATTGTTATTGTACCTTGAAATAATTCTACTTCAAAATTATAGAGTGCAGCAATGGCTACATCAACTGAATAATTCTGTGAAAATATGTTTTGTATATCATAAAGCGTCTTGATTTGTGTATGAGATTGTTGTGAGAGATGTGATAACAGCTTGTTGTTTTGCAAATAAATGTGATTCATCTTTCTTCATTTTTCCTTTAACAATATACTCTCTAATTGCTTGCCTTGACTCAAGACTCCCATAAAGATCCTCTTTTTACTAGGTCAAGCTAAGGTTCGCTTGCACCCATATTTCTGGGTGTAAACTAAATAAAAAAAGGGATCCAAATAAGAAATCCCAGCTTATGGGAATGACTTAGAGGCAGCTTCCTCAATCCTCAACAAATTAGCGAAGATTTACTGAAAAAACATGCAGACTCAGTACCCACAGAGTGTGATGCTTTTAATTGAAAAATCCATCCACTTAAGAAATTCTAGCTTGGAATGCAGTGGAGGCAGTTTGCCTTCATTCTTTAGTAGCCCTCAGCAAATTACGGAAGAAAATATAGACTCCCACTAGAGTTGAATAGCTAAGTCAGTCACAATTTCAATCATATGTTATGCATGTTTCAATATAGACCATGCAACGGTAACATTACAACGGTCAGATTTTTTTTTGCCTCTGCAATTGAAATCTGTAGGAATGCCTCCCAAGAATAGAGAAGTCATTTTGGCTCTCCGTGGGGCTAATCTTGTGTGAATAATTGAAGTAAAAAATAATACCACAAAGAATCAAGATTTGGTAGTGATGATAGTGCAATTTGAAACCTGCTCATGTTGCTGAAAGAGAAGATATATTTTCCACATGCTGAGTATTTGTTGCTTTCACTAACGATTCAATTGTAAGAACAAAAAAACTAAAATTACGGCAAGATAGGACTTAGAAGAATCAAAATTATATGGCATCCATGCCACTTCCATTTAATAAAATATTAACACTGCAAGTAAGCTCTTTTGTAGATCTGACACGAAAGTTAACACACACCATAAGTAGATAAATGAGATCATGCTTCACATACATGGTATAATAACTGTTTGAAATCTCCCGAGAAGGATGGAGGAAACTCAGGTTTCCATCTAGCTGTCAACCCCCATCGAAGATGATTTGTATATCCGTGTTTCATGCTTGTGTGTGCCAATTATCAAGGTCAAGATATCTTCTTTGGACATATACACTTTAGTTATACAATGTTCCTTCACATGACATTGAGGTTGCCTATCCAGAATCTAACTGCAACTTGACTGTATGTTCAAATTTCTTGAAGTTTCATTCCTACAAGATACATGTCAATTCATTGAAATGTCTGAACTGCTCTGTATCCCTAATGTTAATCTCTCTGTTAAACTATCTTGAAGATGAAACTGACAATACATTCAGATTTCTTAAGCTCTCTTACTTGTCAGTTCTTTCCCAGTAACCTTCATCACCACAAGAGCACATACCATTCCTTGAAACTATGGAACTGCTCAGTATCTCTAACAGTAATCTCTCTGCGAACTATCTTGGAGATGAATTTGACAATAGTGTGACAGCTTTGGCACATGTATAGGCATCCCAGGAGCAGTGTTGATTAGGCTATAAGCAATGGCCTGCTTCTCACTATGACCACAAAATATGTCAGCTTTTGAAGTTTTGATTTTATGCAGTAAACTGCATTCTTGACAGTTGAAACCACATTCAGCATAGAGATTACACAAAAGAATATGCTACGCAGTGCTTTCTACATCCTCCTTGAAAATGTGCTGAGCTGCAAGCTCCCCAAGGAGAACCTGCTGGTGGATCCTTCATGCATTCAACAAGGCTCCCCAAATGACTGGGTCTGGTTTTATAGGCATTCTCTCTATAAATTCATGAGCTTCCTTCAATTCCCGGCACAGCCAAGTAAATCAACTACACAGGTATGGTTTTTCGCATTCGGGGTGACACAATAATTGATTTTCATGCTCTGGAAATACTCCAAACCTTCAGTTACCATCCCAGATCTACTGCAAGCACATAACAGAGAAATGAATGTGACATGATCGGGATTTATGATGTGGACCAGTCCAGAAACACCATCAATGACTCATTACATGTTCCAAATGGTCCAACAACTTGGTCTAAGACAGATATTCCACGTCAGGATTGAAATATCTATTTTGGCCATTAGGTGAGGACAACAAAGGAAACTAAGTCTTCAAGGCCTTGTCAGGCAGCAAATTATCCACGTAACCAGAAATCGCTGTTGTCCATGCCACGATATTTCTGCATTCCATTCTTGAAAAAACAGTTTCAGCTTCTTTCCAATGCCCAGCACTCAAATGCATTTGAATCAAAGAATTATATACTGAAACATCACCACCATAAGCTGTTCTAAACACATAACCGTGAAGTTGTCTCCCTAATCTTTCATCACCAAGAAGCTCTCAAGCAGATATCACGCTTGTCAAAGTCATCAAATCAGGATCAATTGAAAGCTCAAGCATCCTGAAAAACAATTTCAACCCTTCCAAACACTCCATGTTATCAAAATACCCTGAAATCATTGCATTCCAAGAAATCCTATCTCTATTGGGCATTTTGTCAAACAGCATTCACGCTGAAACAATATCCGCGCTTTTCATATGCATGGCAATCAAAGCATTAACGACATCAACATCCATCTCAAAACCAAATCTAACCACGTGAGCATGAACCTCTCCCCCTCTCACTAAATCCATTGCCCCACCACAACTCCTCAAAAGACAAGGAAAACTATTGACATCAGGCCTAATACCAGCCAACAACATCCTGTAATACAAACACAAAGCCTCATCAATAAACCCAGTTTTTGCATACCCACCAACCAAAACATTCCATGAAAACAAATCTCTCTCTCCCATCCTCCTAAGAACATTCCAAGCATTACCCACACCAGCAAACCTCACAAACATACTCAACTAGGCATTTCCAAGCCTAACACTCAAAAGGGTCACCAATGAGCTCAACACAGCATTCCACACATACTCGCCCTCACTATATCCTCTCTTGTTCTCACATAACCTTATCAAAGCAAAAAAAAAAAACTGTCTTCTTCTACCGGGATTTTAACTTCTTGGATTGAAGCAAGGTGTTTTTAGCTTGTTCAAGGTTTCCACTGAGACATAGTTGAAGAAAGATTTTAACTTCTTTAATTGAAATATTGAGTGTGGTGTTGAGTGAGTTTTGAGGGGTTAAATGTAGAAGAGAATTAGTGGGGCTTTGGAGGTTTGAAAAGGAGAGTACAAGTTTTTGTTGGAATTGTGGGTTTTAGGGAAGTGTGAGTTCAGGCTTTTGAGGTCTTGGTGGAGAGGGAAATGCGCGGTTTTAGAAAAGAACCATTTTTGCAAAAGAGCATTGTTTGCAAGAAAGAAAAAGGACAGGGGTTTTGTCTGAGGTTTAACGGCTTCAAGGAGCCGGCCATGAGAAAGGTTATCAATTATGCTTTGTTCTGTACTGATTAGCCGATATATTTTGCACTTGTTTGGGAGTGTAGCAATGATAACTTTTAAAATTCTTTTGTGCTGAAATATATCAAGATAATATTTTTTATTTTTAAAAATCATTTTGAAATCAGCACATCAAAATGATCTAAACGAACTAAAAATATTTCATTTTAAGTGTAAAAAAATAAAAAATTTTGAATTTTAGCCTAACGGCGTTTCACGCTTGGCCAAACAAAACGTTTATTTCAATTCAATTTATCTTGTTTATAATTTCGGCTCATTTTAGAAATTTTGCACAAATTCAGTTCGAACTATTCCGGTTTTATTTTATCTGTTCCATTCTAATAAATATTCTTTTAAATAATATATAATTTTACAAAATTAATTATATTTTTTAATTCAACCGTTAGATTCAGATAAATTTTATAAAAGATCTCTTGATGTATTTATATATATTATGTTAAAATTTCAGAGTAATCAGAAAATATAAAGACTTTACGATATTAATGATGACATTCTCGTAATATTATACAAATTCATAATTTTATTCAAAAATTATTTATTGTATTTTTTATATTTTTTTAATTTCATTATTTAAAAACAAGTTTATTGTCTTATAATATAGGTCACAAATTTGAAAGATTAACCTAGGTTAACCCCAATTGATTCAATATATCATTGTTTCAATATTTTTCTAAATATATTTTTTATCAATTTTTCATGTTATCTTTAAACTAATCGATCGATCGAATTATATCAGTTCAACTCTTATTGTTTTTACTAATATTTGAAATATAAATTGAACAATTCTAAATAATTTTATTTTTAGATTTGAACTAAAAATAATTCTTGAATTAATATATTTAAGTGTGTGTGTGTATATAAAAACATGAACAAGTAAAACCCCAACACGGAGCATCGAAACACTTCGAAACCATAACATTTTGTTCCAATTAAAAAAACGAAACATCAACCGAAACAGAATTAACAACCTTGGTCATCAATGTTTTTCCAGACAAAGTGATTTTACAGGTAAGTTAGTTAGTGTCTGCTTAATTTTTATTGAAATTTGATATTCATTTATTGTTGAATTTAATAACATTGACATTCACTAAAAGGTGAATGTTTTCTATACCCTGTATTACAATGATATTTCAAAAAAATATTATTATTTGTCACTGATTTTTTAAAATTTGATTCTTATATTATATTTTTATGATTTAAAGTTGATAATTTATTTTATGGTTATCATTGTATTAAAAATATCACAGTATTGGGTTAGTTTCAAAAATATCCTACCATATCGCAGTATGGTCTATTTTTATAAACATTTGTTAAATAAAAATACAAATTAGGTTATTAAACTTTATGGAGTCTATGACTTGGTTTACAAATTTGGTGAGGTAACTTTGATTGTGCTAGTTTGCGAGTTTAGTAGGTACTTTTTCTAATTGAACTCGATTATGTCATCATTTTTTTAATATATGTTTTTTTAATTTTATCTTCTTATATTGAGCTAATTTAGAATTAAATTTTATAATTTTATTTTATTTTATTTTCTACAAGGTTATTATAGTCTTAAAAAAGTCTTGGTATTAGTTTGATGCTTGATTTTGCAATCATCTATTTTTTATCATTTAATTAATAACATAATAGTTTAGAAGAACAAAAGTTATTAATTTTAGTAAAGTTCATTACTTGGTTTGCAGATTTAACGTGTTAACTTCGGTTTACCCGATTCACAGATTTGGCAGGCTTACCTATTAAACCTGTATGTTTTTTTTGTTTTGTATCTTTTATCTTTTGTATTTTTTTTTATTTCACTCTTCTTTAATAGGAATGGTTGAGAATTGAATTCATGGTTTATTTTTATCTACTTTCTACATGGTTATCATCATCTCAAATAAATATTTTTCTTAGAGTTGCTGCTTAATTTTACAAGTATTTTTTTATCATAAAAATAATTTTAAAAATATCAAATTTATTAAACTTATTTAAGCTTATAACTCAAGTCACATGGTTACTAGGGCTAATCCAATCTAGCATTATCTCTATAAAGTTTTTAAAAATAAACATCATCTTAAAGATTTTTTAAAAGTTATTTCATGTTTTTAATGTTCATCCAATTTGTCTTTGGACCATATAATTTAATTGATTTATTCATTTTGGATCAACTCTCACACTATTTAATTGGAAACTCAAATTAGACAAATAACAAGGTTGATAGTTTCAAAATTGAACCACTTGATTGGATTTAATGATACTGGAAAAAAATTGCATACTTTTAACATGTTTTGTTAAAGTTCATAAAAAGAATTCACTCGTAGCCGTGGTTGTAAAATCCGTTCAGATACTGCTCGGTTTTTGTTTGGAACGAAGCGTTCGGCTTTGGTGCATTCCGCGTTCGCTTCGGTTTTGTACTTGTTCATATTTATTTAATTATATATATGAAAAAATAAAATATTATTTTAATAATTATAATTTAAATTCAAGATAATCTCAAAATTAGAAACATAATCTCAAAATGAAATTTAAATTATACAATACAAACATAATCTCAAAATTAGAAACATCTTTGAAATTCCAAAATATTATGAAAGTAAAATGTTCTAAAATAAAAGAAAAATACATCAAACATCTTCTACATCATTAATATAAAAATAAGGATCTTGATCTGGTTGTGGAACATAAGGAAAGTCGTCAACAAGACATTCCAATAGCTGGTCATTTCCACCAAGCTCATTCTCCTCATTTACATATGTCTCTTCATCGTCTAAATTTAAAGGAGCGAAAGGTGCTTCGATACTCTCCCAACTTATATCATCTCCATCAAGAAGACCGGGTTCTTTACAAATCCATTCATTCAATAGATCAATGTTGTCAAGGCTAATGAGATCTAAAGCATCTCTTGTTCTGCTCATATTCCTACAAAGAATAAACACGAAAGAAATTAAAAAATTAATAGCAATGTAATAAAAAATAATTACTAATATAATAATATTGATATTTTACTAATATAATAATATTGATAATTACTTACCTTTGTTGAATCTTTAGATTATAGCGAACATATACTAGATCATTTAATCTCTTGTACTCAAGCCTATTTCGCTTTTTTGAATGGATGTATTCAAATACACTCCAATTTCTTTCGCACCCAGTTGCACTACAGCATTGACTAAGAACTCGAATTGCAAACTTTTGAAGTTCTGGAGTATCATTGTCGAATTGCTCCCACCATGAAACTAGATAAGAAAATTTGAATAAATCAAATATTATAGATAAAAAAAAGTCATTATATCATAAAAAATAAAAGTTATTACCTGGATTTAACTTTTCTCTTTGACGAATAGCTAGGGTTATACCAAAATCACCAGTTGCTCTCTTATACTCCTCAATTTGGGCACTGATGTGATCTTGAGTATCACAATCAGGAACCAATCTCATAATTGTGGTAAGCAAACCTCGAGTTACCTCCTTTTGTTTTGAAAAAGAAGGCCTAAAAATATTGAATAAATCAAATATTATAGATAAAAAAGACATTATATTGTAAAAATAAAAGTTATTACACTGGATTTAACTTTTCTCTTTGACTGAATAGCTAGGGTTATACCAAAAAGACTAGTTGCTCTCTTATACTCCTCAATTTGGGCACTGATGTGATCTTGAGTATCACAATCAGGAACCAATCTCATAATTGTGGTAAGCAAACCTCGAGTTACCTCCTTTTGTTTTGAAAAAGAAGGCCTAAAAAATATTCTAGGATTAAGAAAACATCCTGCTGCATGTAATGGACTATGAAGTTGTTTATCCCATCTAGCATCAATTACACGAATATATGGTCCATATTGAGACATTCTATTTTTCAACCTTGTTTTGATGGCTTCTTTTGCTTTATCCATTGCCTCATATAAATATCCCATTTATGGTTTTTCTTCACTGTCTGCTAACCTTAGAACTCATACTAAAGGCTCGCTGACGTTGACTATATGTGCACATCTCGGCCAAAAGTCTTTATCTTGTAAAACTATAGCAACAATCTCCTTTCCAACCCGACTTTTGCCATGACTTGATTCAACCCATTTTGTGCAAGTAAACATCTGTCGAAGCTCATTCTTAAACTTCAGTAAACATTGGAGGCTTAAGAAATGGGTTGCAAACCTTGTTATGCCAGGACAACATAAATCATGTCCATTTGTAAAATATTTCCTCATCAAAGCTAGAACCCATGCATGGTTATATATAAACTTTGTTATATTTCTTGCCTTTTTAATGGTTTCATCAATCATTGGAAAATATCTCGGATCACAAATATTTTCTAGCATTAAATCAATGCAATGGGCAGCACAAGGAGACCAAAAAAAGGTGTCATACCTTTGCTGCAAAGCTTTCCCAACAGCCTTAAATGAAACCTCATTATCACTGACAAACTGGACAATATTCTCTTGTCCAACTTCTTTGACAACTTCATCAAACATCTCCAGCAATGTCTCTTTATCTTTTCGAAGTCCTGAAGTGTCAACAGACTTCAAGAATATGGTGCCTCTCGGAGAATAGGCAAGGAAATTCACAATTGGTGCATTCCTCCTATTTGACCACCCGTTAGCCATAATTGAACATCCATAAAGTCTCCAATCAGCCTTGATACTTAAAATGTATTCATGGACATCATGAACTGCATCTTTCAAAAGTGGTCCTCTTAAATCATGAAATGATGGGCCTTTAAACCTAGGTCCCATGGATGTTACGACATCTAGCATTAGCTGATAATAATACAAATTAGCACTGTTAAACGGTATATTAGCATCATACCACCATGTTGCTACGACTTTTCTTGCATTGTGTTCCATCTCTTTAGTAGCCATTGCACTTCTAATACTAGGCTGGGAACCCGGGGTAGTTCGTGGAGCAAATAAAGGAATCCTTCTTCTAGATGTACTTGTTCCTTGCACTGTCGTTCTTCTACTTGTTTGTGAACGTATATCACTCGAACGAGGATTTGCAGCATCACCCTCTTCTATTTCTTCATCATTGGAAGCTGATTGAGAATTTCCAATATCGGTTCTAATTCTTTTCTTCTCTCTTTCTCCATTGTCATGTCATCTACCAGTTGTTTCATTTGCCACTTAACCTCCGGAGGCACCTTTTTACAAGGTTCAACTTCACCTTTAATACCAGCAAGGTGGTACTTCAACCGAGTAACACCACCACCACCGATCCGTTTATTACAATAAATACATATACTTGCATTCTTTACACCAGGAACCACCTGTCCATGAGCCTATCGTTGGATAATCTGATCTTGCTTGAGCTGAATACATGAAAGCCCCACTACTAGATGAGTTTTCAGCCATGTAATTTAATCTGTTGTAAAAAGATAACACAAGTTAGGCATGTATCATTCTTTACTCCACGATTTGAAATTGATACCAAATTGGATTTCAAAACATGAATCTCTTAATGGACGATGCACAATGGTAAACAAAACTACACTTTATTCTCTATAAATTGATATTAGGGTTTGTTTCAATCCAACGCTTTCTATGTTCCTAGGTAGAAAATTCAGCCATACGCAACGAGACAAGTGGTTTGAGAGCGAGGTTAGTAATGAGGCTTAAGCCAAGAGCACTTTCACAGCTTCACAAGCGAAACTCTCACTAAAAACCATGTCAAGCAACCGGTTTTAAACTAAAAATGAATCCTCGATGATGTATTTAGGTTACAAACTAGTTTCGACTAAAACCCATGAATTAATTTATCAAGCTAACAACAAAACTATATAAAAAGTAAGATAATCCAAAGGCATGGTAGTTGAATTGAAAATAAAGATTATAAACCTGCCATAATCCCATTATCACTAAATATAGAGCACGAAAACGAAAAGCATTGCCATTATCAAGCATCAACAACATCAAGCATTCATTATCAAGCATCAACAACATCAATCCCACATTCTCATAATCCCATAATCCCAGAAATAGGATTTTGCATTTCTGCAGACTTCTTCAAGGCTTCAAGCTTCATAATACAATTAATACAAAATCTCAACCTATACACCCAGTCTTGCTCTACAATAAATTCATATTTATGCATTTTTAGAGCAAAATAGAAAATTTATTTCTCCATTCACATTCATGCATTTTCGACAGTTTCAATTTTTCAATAAATTAAAGGATTTGGTTCCTCAAATGTGTACCTTTAACTGGAGATATGGGAAAGAAGAACTACAGAAGATTTTGTGCCGCCGTGTGGAAGAAATTGCGCCGCCGTGTGGAAGAAATTATGCCGCCGTGATTTTGATTTTTGATTTAGGGTTTCAGAAATTGAGCTGATTTAGGGGTTGAGGATTACAAATTGAGCTTTTCAAGTGTGGGATTTCTGGATTATGAATCGAAAACAAGGGATTTCGGATTAATTTGAGAGAAGAGAACTCTGGAATAGATTGGGGGAAATTGGGAAATCGATCGTGCAGTCCGGGAGAGTGGGAGCTAGAAGAAGAAAGGGAAAGGAGGCGTAAAATTTTGCCCGTGTAATGGCTAAACGACGTCGTTCTTACTTATGTAAACGACGCCGCTTTGATCCGCTCCACTGAATTGACTGGAAAATCCGGATCTGGCCGGATTTTGACCGAGACAAAAACATCGCCGCTTTGTCCCGATTTTGCATTGAATCGGCCATTCGGCCGTTCCTGCCGAACTGAACAGGATCAATATCCTCGCTCAGTAGCGAGCACGGGTAAATCTACTAGTAAAAGCTAAAGGCCATGGGGAAAATACTTTTTATGAACAATCATTGCATTATGAATTACAATAGTAATCCAAAATGTATTGCTTTTTCTATACTTTTCGAATATTTGTTACTTTGTGTTTTTTTTTTAAATGTCAATTTATATTTCTATATTAGAGTGATTAAGATTTGACTTTTTAATTTTTTATTTTTTATTGTTAAAATGGTTTGCAGGTTTTCTAGGGTAACTCAAATTGCTCCAGTTTACGAGGTTTAAGAAAATATCATGGTATTGGTCTAATAAAGATATAAAAGCTTAGACCTCCAAGATATAAAGGGGGAAATCTCCTCACACGCGACACTTGGATCACTTTAGGATCATCATTGCCCATAGGAATATAAGTTTATTTATGAAATAAAAATATTGTTTTATGATATACACTTTTTATTTTTTGAAATATAGATTTCTTCATGGGTCTCCTATGTCTCTTAAATTGTAGTCTAAATATATGCTCCTTCATAGGTTCTCCTTTACCTATTAAATATTTTTTTCTAAGTATAAGTTCATGGATTCCCCAAGTCTCATAAAAATTGTTTTTAGGTACGGGCTTCTTTTAAGTCCTTCTCAACCTTTTAAAAATTTCTAAGTATAGATTCCTCATTAGTTTCCCTTTGCAAACATAATAAAAAAATTGAAGTATGAACTTCTCTCCATGTATTCTCATATGACAAGTATTTGGCTTCCACATCAAGTTTTCATCTATGTTGCCTAAGTAGAATGAATCAAATTGCAGTAACTAAAATTATTAACCTATTATTCAATCACATATTAAGGATATACATACATTGGATGATTTT
>CM063588.1:12371116-12461303 GCA_032356905.1 Salix exigua | reverse complement strand
TGTTGAAATTCACGGATTAAAGCAACTATGCACCTAAAAGCGGAATTGGTGCAAATACAATAATTATAGCAATTCTAAAATCAATTACTTGAAAGTAAAGAGATAAGGGAAAAAGATTGCTAACTCGGGTTTTTAACGTGGTTCGGCAAGCCTACGTCCACGACTCAAGTACCAACCCGTACTTGAGTACTGTACTCTCTTACTAAACCAAGTAACAAGATTACAATTTCCGCTTGATGAATCCACACCAAGACTTTACACCACTTGAAGATATCCCCTCTTCAAGATTTTCCTTTTCCACTTGAAGATGTCCCCTCTTCAAGATTTTTCCTTGGTGATGTTCCCTCACCAATACCAAGAGTTTTATACTCAACTCTCAAGAGTTTCACAATGGTTGTTTTAGTAAAACAACAATACACTCTTAATAGTGTGGATATTACAAATGAAGATCTAAAATCTCTTTCTCTCACTTAATAGCACTTAGGATATTTGAAGATGTTTAAGTGTAGTGAGAATGAGAAATACTCTTTGTGTTAGGATATGAAGATTTAAACACAAATATGAGTATTAATGAGGATTGATGATATGAAGGTGTTTATGCACTTCTAATTGCCTCACTATAAGATATGAAAGTTATGTGTAATTTGTTTTGCAATTAAGAGGCCTATTTATAAGTTTCTAAAAGAAATTAGTCGTTTCTAGCCGCTTTAGTGCAACTCGCCATATCAAGCTGGTCGACCGGTTCATAACGGACAAAACCAAGCGGTCGACCGGTTCACAACGGATAAAAATAATTTGTCTTCCAAGCGGTCGATCGGTTCACAACGGATACCTCAAGCGGTCGACCGGTTCATGCGAAATCTATTTTGACAAATTATCTTTTCTGAATTTCTTGAACCAATTGATTATGACTTAAACCTTTTAATCATCAAATCCTTTTAATGCATGCACTCGTGAAGTGTGTGAGTTCATTTTAATTTGTGCTATCAAGATAGAAATTGAGATTTACACAAAGCACTAAAATGAACACTTATTCTAAGTCTTCACTTGCTTGCATCTTGGACTTCTTGGAGTGATTTCTTCTTGAACTCCATTATGCTTGTTGATGTATTCTTTGAATAAAACCTGTTTATAGCTTAATCTCATCCAAGCATATTATTAGCCCATTTTCTTTTTATTGTTATCATCAAAATATATAAAGCATACAAAGTATGACATTATATGTCAACAATTTTGAATCATGTACGAACCTTAACTAATGAAGTTTTATGGCCATAATTATGTTATATTTTATTTAGAAATATTTTACTTATGATTTTATGATTTTTCTACCTACACGATTTTAGCTGTGATTTTATGATTTTGTACAGAAAAATTAAGGTACAATTTTACTATTTTAAGATTCGAGTTTCCGAAACCTCTTCTGTGTCGTGTCAAAACCGTGATTTTGACAACCATGGTCACCTTGTCTTTTCTAAACTCATGAATACACCTTTGAACATTTACAAAACATAGTTTTTTTTCCATTATTAAAAATAAATAAAAAATTATAAATTTCCTTTCTCATAAGAAAGGTGAAACATATGCATATAACCCCCCAAAAAACTAGATAAGATCACAAACATTAAGGATTACCATGTCTTCAAAAAATAGAAAGATTTATTCTTACAAGTTATTTATAAAAATAAACAAGGCAGAAACCTATTATGGATAGCACAATACCAGCCCACATGTAATAACAACATTGTAGATCCTGCCATAATTTATTGGCTTTTAGCACCAAGCAAGCATGACTCATTTTGATATTTTGATATTAGTCAAATGTAAGATTATGTATTTATCTCGTTTTAGATTTTGATTTATTTATCTCGTTTTAGATTTTGATTGAGCAGATTTGCTCGCTTCAGCTTGGCTTTTTAGCTATGTAGAAAATTCATTGATTTTATAAATATTGTATATTTTTTATATTTAATTTGTATAATTGTAATTAATAAAATTTGTTGAAAATGGTTTTTTTCAACTAAAATGTGATTGAATATTGCTATTGCTAAAAAACCTTTTAATAAAATTTATTAGAAAATTTGCTAATAAGGTGAAATGATTTATTATAAATTTGTTGTCACAGATACTCTGTTTAAAAAAAAAAAAAAGAAACTCGTTTAAAAAAGAACAACTAATTTGGACACTAAAAAATAAAAAATACATGTGAAAGAAAGGTCATTGTTTCTTAAAAGAAAAAAAAAGAGTCTAAAATATAAATTTAAATTCACACCCAAAGTTTTTTTTATAAGATTTATTCATCATATTATTATATTCAATATATTTAAGAATACCGATATTAATTTTTTTGGAAGAAATCGTAGGTCATTTGTTTTCTCTCTATATATTTTTAGACGATAATGTTAAATAAATATTAAACATATATACTTAGTCTCACATACTATATATTATGATCGAAATGGAAAGTTATATTTTTTAATTGTAGATAACCTAGATAAATTTGAAAAAAAATATGAGTTGCCTTTTTCCTAGTAATATTAGATCTGACACATTATAAATAAAAATATTGTATTTAAAAAAAAAACAAATATAATTTTTTTGCGTGTTATAATTACTTATTTGTCGTCTAAAAAGAATAGTGTAGTCGAAACGGAAAGTGCCTCGTATATTTTTTAATTGTAGATAATGTAATCAAATTTGTTTTACTTTTTATTTTTTTGAGTTGTATTTTTTCTCGGGTAATATTAGATCTTAAATATTAAAAGTTTAATTTTTTTAAGAAATAAACTTGAACAAAAGAGCACAAAATTAAAATTCACAACCATTTATTTTATTTTATAATATTTATTCATCATATTATTATATTAAATGTAAGTAAGAATGTTGATATTAATTTTTTTCCTGAAAAAACTTCGAGGTCATTTTTTTTCTCTTTATATATTTTTAGGCGATAATATGCAATAAATATTAAAACATATAATAATAACTTGTTTGCCGTTTAAAAGGAACAGTGTAATCGAGACAAAAGTGATTTGTATTGTTTTTTAATTGTAGATAACCTAGGTGAATTTGTCTATTTTTTGTTCTTGAGTTGTCTTTTATCCCCGGTAATATTAAATACAAAATGATTATTGCTATTATTGCAAAAACAATTAAAATTATCAAATTATCTCAAAAGAAAAAACACTCAAAAACATTAACAAAAGAGTAAGCAAGAAGAAGAATATATTATTATTATTATTATTATTATTATTATTATTATTATTATTGTGTTAACGATGAATAATGAACAAAAATAAATAAATAAAAATCATAATAACTTAATCGAATACTATTTATTAGAATAATAATAATTAAAAACAAAAAGGAAAAGCAACTCGTTTGAAAAGCAAACGATTGCTTTTCAATCGAATTGAAAAGCAAACTATTTAATCGAACCCCTGCAGCGTGTCCAGCGACGCTAGCATCGTTGGGCCGCTCGACCACGGAGTTTTTTGTCATTTCTACCATATAAATGATAAAAGGTATCTCTCCGAAAAAAAACAGAGACAAGTGCACATACACGCTGAAACAATGGTGAAAAATGATCGATCTACAAGTGGTTGGTCGAGCTGTTTTAGATAATAGGTAATTTATTCTATTTTTTTTAGATAAAGTTTGGTGGAGAAGCTCAATGCATTTTGTCTTATCTTTGTAGTATTTTTTAATTTTATCTTTTTAATATTTATTTATTAAAGTTTAGATTGTATAACTTATTATAAAAATTCTATTTGTAGTTATATATGATTCATGATCCATATCATGAGTTTAATGAATTAACTTAATTAATCTTGTTTTTTCAATTGATATTTTTTTATTTATTTCATAATTCAACATCTTTAATATTTGTTTGATTATGAATTAGATTGTTCTATTTATTTTCTATAAAGCTATTAGTCTCATGATCTAAGTCATAGAGTTTATGAGTTACCTCAGTAAACTTAAATTGTTTTATTGTATATTTTTTTATTAGATTTTTTTCAATTTCATCATTCAATAAATGAGTTTATTAAAAATTAAAATTTATAATTCATTTTAATTTACTTTATTTGGAGTTATCATAATTTTATAATTGAGTTTATGAATCTAAAAGGTTGATTTTAGTCGATCAAATATATTATTGTCTCAATATTTTTCTAAAAATTATTGTCTTTAATTTGTTTTTATGAAACTATTTTCACCGGTCATTTAGTTTATTTTTGAACTTGTTAAGTCTATCATGTCACATCAAGTCATTATCATGTGATTTTTTTCTTTAAAAATATTAGTTATACTCAAATAGTGTTTTATGCTGAGATAATTTATTTAATATGTAGTGAAATGTGAATCAATTATCTAGTAGTTAGTAAAAAATTAAATTTTAAAATAATATTTAGATACTTAATATTGTGTTTGAAACTTGAATTGTATAATTTTAAATTAATTTATTTTTAAATTTAAATCTAAATTATATATACTGAATTATTATTTTGAATATATATATATATATATATATATAGACACACACACTCTAGTAAGGAACTAGATAATTGCCATCGCGTTGCATGGAGTAGTTTTTGTATATAATTTAATACAATTAAATCTACAACGATCAATTTATATGATAGAAACAAATGAAAATTATAGATTAAGAGATAATCTGTTTAAAATTTTGATTTGAGTTTGTAACGTATGTATAAATTATATATTTTCAAATATAAGATTAAAAATATCTTCGAAATTTTAACAAAAGATAAAAAAAATCATGGCTATTATTGGCAAACAAAATTTTATCAAATTATTGGGAGGGAAAAAACATAACAAAAGAGTAAGAATTAAAAATAATTAAATCATTATTATTATTATTATTAAAGTAGGGATAAAAAAACAAATACACTTATATATACATTAATAAAGTAGGGATAAAAAACAAATAAAATTATAAGGGTTGAATTGAATATATCAAGGGCATAAATTAAACAATTAAAAGTCAAAGGGCTGAAATGCAACTTGCATTTATTGTCAATTGTAATCAGAGGACACAATTGAAACAATCGGAACTTTGGTACCAAATTGATTGCGTTATCAACAAACAACCCTGAAATTAAAAGTAGTAGGACCAAAGTGCAACTTTGAAACCATGGAGAGAGAGAAACGTCGCCGCCTTCTTTCCCCAGACTTAGAGGCGTCCACGGACTTTTTTCCGTAACACGCGCCACCGCGGGAGGAAGACCACGCGGCGGCGCATAGTTCTGGCATCCGATAGACTTTTTTTGGACACTGTAGTGTTGACATATAATGTCATACTTTGTATGCTTTATATATTTTGATGATAACAATAAAAAGAAAATGGACTAATAATATGCTTGGATGAGATTAAGCTATAAACAGGTATTATACAAAGAATACATCAACAAGCATAATGGAGTACACGAAGAAATTACTTCAGGAAGTCCAAGATGCAAGCAAGTGAAGACTTAGAATAAGTGTTCATTTTAGTGCTTTATGTAAATATCTATTTCTATCTTGATAGCACAAATTAAAATGAACTCACACACTTCACATTGCATGCATTAAAAGGATTTGATGATTAGAGGTTTAAGTCATAATCAATCGGTTCAAGAAATTAAGAAAAGATAATTTGTCAAGATATAGTTTCTGCATGAACCGGTCGACCGCTTGGGTTACCAAGTGAACCGGTCGACCGCTTGGAAGACAAATTGCCTTTTGAGCTGAACCGGTCGACCGCTTGGGTTATCCGTTGTGAACCGGTCGACCGCTTGATATGACAGTTGCACTCAAACGGCTATAAACGGCTAGTTTCAAACGGCTATAAACGGCTAGTTTCTCTTTGAAACTTATAAATAGGCCTCTTAATTGCAAAACGAAATTGACACAACTTCTATATCTTATAGTGAGGCAATTAGTAGTGCATAAACACCTTCATATCATCAATCCTCATTAATACTCATATTTGTGTTTAAATCTTCATATCCTAACACAAAGAGTATTTCTCATTCTCACTACACTTAAACACCTTCAAATATTCTAAGTGCTATTAAGTGAGAGAAAGAGATCATAGATCTTCATTTGTAATATCCACACTATTAAGAGTGTATTGTTGTTTTACAAAAACAACCATTGTGAAACTCTTGAGAGTTGAGTATAAAACTCCTGGTATTGGTGAGGGAACATCACCAAGGAAAAATCTTGAAGAGGGCATATCTTCAAGTGATGTAAAAGTCTTGGTGTAGATTCATCAAGTGGAAATTATAATCTTGTTACTTGGACTAGTAAGAGAATACAATACTCAAGTACGGGTTGGTACTTGAGTCGTGGATGTAGGATTGCCGAACCACGTTAAAAACCGAGTTAACAATTTCTCTCTCTTATCTCTTTACTTTAAAGTAATTGATTTTAGAATTGCTATAATTATTGTATAGTTGCCTTAATCCGTGAATTTCAACACGTAGGACGCCATGACGCGCCGCTCGAAGAGGGCGTGAGGCAAAACAACGTAGGGTGCGTCATGGCGGATGCTCTGTCTAACCTGAATATTTAATTTTAAAAGAGAGACAATTACCGCTTCGTCCCTTGACCGAAAGCAGTTGTTTTGTCTTATTAAGGGCTAAACTCGTCTTTATCTATTTCATAAAATAATTAAATATTCAAAATATGTGGCGGACCGGTTCGACCGCGTGCAATGACGCTGATGCCCCTTAGCTGTAAATATTATTTTATCCTATTACCAGGGACTCTATCATCAATACACTATTTACAAATAGAACTTAAAAAAAATCGAAAAGAAAAAGCCGAATTTACTCCCCGCCTCCCGCGCCCCTCTCGCCACGCGACCAAGGGACAAAACCGGGCGTGCACTGTGCGAATCCACGGTGAATCGTGAGAGGTGCTACAGATGCACACCCCACGCCGTTTATTGTTTGTGTAATGGGAATGAAAAAACAAAAAACAAAAAATATTTTTGCAACTTTTGAAGGTCCGCCATCATCCTTCTTGGGCTTGGCCCATATTATCATTGCAAGAAGAACCACACGGTCCATAAAAGCAACACTCCTATAAGATGCCCACAGCTATGAAATAAATGAACGGCCAAGATCACGATTCTCCTGTTTTTGATACTAGGGTTTTATTTTTTCCACTTACCCAAGCCCTCTCTATATTTATCGTCTTTGAACTCTAAAAAACCTAGTCACCAGCCAGGCACCGCTGCTGCTCTGATCCAATGGGTATTTCTCTCTCTCAAAACTAGCATTCCTTCTCCCTTGTTGTATTTACGCCTTCATATTTCAAATCTCTCTTTTGTTTCTTGTATTTTGATATGCTAACTTTACTTTTATAGGTAATCACCACAAAACAGAGTTTAGATTTTTTTTCTTGTTCGTCACCTTATAATTCTTCTCTCTGTATGTAGTTGTGTTGCAATAATGACATTTTTCTACTTGGTCTCGACAAGGATTTTACGTACATTTCTTGCAAACTCATTTTCACAGAAAACAAAGAGCCCAAGATTTTGTTCTACTGAAAATGTTTCAATCTAGTGATTTGTATAACTTAATGTCAATAGTGAGGATTCTTATTCTGCTGGTTTGATGAAAATAGGGGCTTACAAGTACGTTTCTGAGCTATGGAGGAAGAAGCAATCAGATGTGATGAGGTTCTTGCAAAGGGTTAGGTGTTGGGAGTACCGCCAGCATCCTTCTATTGTTCGTGTCACGCACCCCACACGGCCGGACAAGGCTCGCCGCTTAGGCTATAAGGCCAAGCAGGTATCCCTTTGAGATCTCAGTTAGATCAATGACTGCTATTTCGATTTTTGGCTTTTTTGCTGCGTTATGAGCTTCAGTGTCGTGCGAACTCTCTGAGTTTTCTTTACGGTTAGATTTTGTTAAATGATTTCGTTTAAAGCCCTTTAATTTTCTGTTTGTGGATTACTTTTTTTCTCCTTTCATATGAATTATGTTGAGCAATAAAGTATTTTGATGTTTGGTATCTTTATTTTTGTTGTGTTTGAATTTCCTGGCTTTTGTGTTTTATGATGGTTATGGAACTAAGTTTAGAGGTGTGTAGTTATGTGCCCGCTATGTTAAATTACGCAATGTGGTTCCTTGTTTGCGTTGTGTGATTATTGCTGGTTAGGCAGCGTCTTTATGTTTTTTCATTTTTCCAAATGAGGGTGCTTACTTACAATGAAGGAATGCTTCCTATAACCAGCAATATTGAAATAATCATTCATCGAACCAAATGGATGATCACTTTGTCATGCTCATTTTTTTCTTGATCCGATACAGCTCTTGTTTTTCTTTTCTGAATTTGTTGTTATTCATGTATCGAATTTGATTTCCCAGGTAAATGGGAGATCTTAAATTAGCAAGTTGAATTTTTGGTAACTTGCCTTGTTCAAACTCTCAGCTTGTATTCTAAAAGAACACTTAATATTTGTGATTTGATAATCAGGTGATGTATATAGCATTGATGGTTATAAAAATGGAGATCAGTAATGCTGTTCTTAAATCAACCTGTTAATGTTGCCATTCTTACTCTTGTTCCTTCACCTCAACTTAACTTCTTGTTTTTGAAATGTGCTTGGCTGCACAAACAATTGTCAATTGCTTTTTATTTCTTCCTACTTACTGAAAAAGTTTTTTTTTAGGGCTATGTGGTTTATCGTATCCGTGTCAGGCGGGGTGGTAGGAAGAGGCCTGTTCCCAAGGGTATTGTATATGGCAAGCCAACAAACCAGGGTGTTACTCAACTGAAGTTTCAACGAAGCAAGAGGTCTGTGGCAGAGGAGCGAGCTGGCCGGAAATTGGGGGGGCTCAGGGTTCTTAATTCGTACTGGATTAACGAGGTTAGGCAGCCAAGTTTGAATGTACATCTGTCTTATTTCATTTATCACTATTGCCACGTGTCTTAGCCTGTCTACCCAAGAATCCTACATTAGCATTGTTATCCATTTACTTGCATTAATAATGCGTTTTCTGCAACACAGGATTCTACTTACAAGTACTTTGAGGTGATCTTGGTTGATGTGGCCCACAATGCCATCCGCAATGACCCAAGAATCAACTGGCTCTGCAATCCTGTACACAAGCACAGGGAGCTTCGTGGCCTTACCTCCGCTGGGAAGAAATACAGGGGTCTGCGTGGCAGAGGACACCTGCACCACAAAGCTCGACCTTCACGCCGGGCAAACTGGAAGAGAAACAACACGCTCTCCCTTCGCCGTTACCGTTGAGTTCAGTCATGTGCCTGGTTTTATTGTCTCTTGTGGGATATTTTTGGAGGATATTTTTGTCATTGAGTTAAAAATTTTGGATATTGGAAAACTTTGGAACGTGATTTTGAATGTGCAGCGTTGCATCACAAGTTGCAAATGTTTCACTGGTTTAGAAACTTTGTTTTATACTTGGTTAAGCTCCTAATTTCAGCGTAGCATGCTGTACGACCTATTTTTAATTTATATTTATTCTTATTTTTTAACCTTAAGCGTACACAAATCGTCTTATTTTCCATCCAAGATTCCCCACATTTTCTAGATAACCAATAGTGTTGATAATTTCCCCAGTTTAGAATACTTCCTACTAGCTTCTCGTTGTTTCGTTTTTGGTCTATCAAAAGGTTAAAAACTGATTCAGCGTACCTTGAAATCCTGACGGAAATAAATCTGGATATGTTGCCTAGCAATCAGTTCGACTTGTGTGTCAAACCAAATTTCCCTTCTTGCCTTGGTTACACTGTTATTTCCGCTTCCCTGCCTGTTGGCAAAATTACGATGAAAATTATTGGTACATGGAAAGTTGGAATCGATATTTACTACCGAGGAGAACGTCATTTTTATTTTATTTTTTATTTTACCGAGGAGAACGTCATTTTTATTTTATTTTTATTTTACCGAGGAGAACGTCATTTGACATGATGGAATGGCACTTTAATTTCTAGTCTCGAAACTTTTGCTATAACAAGAAACGTACTAGAACTGGAGGGGTGTTACAACTGCCGACAAGCTTTAAAGTGTTCCGTTCACGTACTGCTCTTTGAGATTATGTAATGCTTGCCGGATAGAATCCTCATCTTGGTTGGAGTACTTTAAGCATATCAATCGCTGAGCTACACGATACACCATCTGCAGTTTATGATATTGCGTGCAGTTTACTTCCATTTTCTTAATTTGCTGGACATGAAAAATTTAAGCTATCATTAGAATGAATATATTACTGCACATGTTGGTAGATATTCTGCGCTAACAAATAGAGCATCGATGTTCAGAATCACAAGTCTATCTTGATGAATATGGTCAACACAGCAGTATTGTATTTTACTGATGAAAAAGTGCATGTATGCCAATTAATATACCATGAAAAGTCGTCTACATCCAAACAAACATTTTGCCAGTCTGCTGCTACATGATTTGATTCTACACATTTCTGAAAGCTAAAGGTGCACCTAGAGATGCCTTTTCATGAATAGAGGTTAAGTGAATCCCTGGCTATGATGTCCTTTCCAGTACCAAGGGAAATGATGTCTCCCAACATCCTGTTATTTGGATGTCAGGTTTCTGTCATCATATTGGAAAACATTGTCTGGGACTGCCAGGATTTTCTACAGAATGTATTCATGGTTTAAAGAGATGTAGTTCTCATTGCTTATGTATGACCATATTGTTAATTTATGCTACTTTTTCTTAGGAATAGTTATGTTAAACTGATGCAACATTCTGAATGAACAATGTTTCTTGCCGCCTTATATCTTGCTTCTATCTAAGTTCTGACTTACATGCAAGTTTTGTTTACTAATAACCCAGGTATTTTCTAGTTATAATACTACGAATTTCCCATCCTGGAGCTTTGATTTATTAGTCCAATTTCATTGAAACGGGAGTGTTGTGAACTAATTCAACACTAGTTAACATATTGCTTGAAATGAAACTTGAGGCCTTGATTAGTTGATTTAGAGAAATCACCTTTTCCGTAATCTTTGATGTGATGCTTCTAGCCGTTTCAATGACTGACCTTGGCAGTCCAGCCACTTCTGCTAATAGAAGGCCATAGTGTGGTACATGTCTTGGTCCATCCTCTAGTTGAAACTACTTACGCAATCAAAGTTTCAGTTAATGAATGCACATGGCTGAAGTAAAATTCAGGGCAACATGAAAAATAGAGATACCACCTTAAAATCCAAACGGTTGCTTTTTATGTCAACATGAAAGTGAACAATCCTGACATTTGGATAGATGGTTGCTAGTTCTGACAGGTTCTCCATGTGAGTGGCGAATATGGAATACCTGAAGAAAAAGCAAGAAATAAGAGAACTCCTCCAGTTGAAATTCTATACTTTTTTTTTAACAATGAAATTCTATACTTGTTATATTATGCATGGCTTTTTGAAAGAGAAATCTATGAGAAGACAAACAGAACACAAATAGCAAGAGGCATATACTAGGAATCAAGCAGCGAGCAATAACTGAAAATGTAGTGGAAGAAAATTGTTCTATCTGTAAGCTTCCATCTAATTAAACTCCACGCATTGTTAGTAGTTAATGTATTTGCCTTCTACAAAGTCTTTAATCTAAACGAATCTAAACTGGGATGATTTTTCAGTTGGAAAACACAGGAGCTCTTGTATCATTTACTAAACCATCATGCTGCAGGACACAAATCCAGATATCAAGTAAAATTCTACTGTGTTTTTTTGGGCAGTTTCTACGCAACACCATGGGAATATTCATTATAAAATATGTGGAACACATTATAAACATCTTGAAAGAGTTCCAACAACTAATATGAGCTAATATCATATAACTTTGACTTTTAGTGAAATGAAAACCATCAAAGCTGCTAAACAGTAGGCCTAAGTAACGAATTTATATTAATCAATTATGATTATTATGGGGAAAGCACAAGTTAGAATTATATATGATTATATGAAATACATGTGTTTTTCGGTGCTTGAGCAGTTGATAGTATCAAATACATTACTAAAGACAACATGGCCCTTCATCAAACCTTTTTGTTTGTCTATTTAAAAGACTGTTCAGTAAAGCATCTACTTAAGAGTGGTAAGAGAATATGCCAACTTCCCATGGAAAGAAAAAACTTTAGGCAATTTAAATCTTTGTAAACTCTCGAAAAGCTTGGTATCAGGTGAGAGGTATGAGAGGTGAGGGGAGTGCAAGCAGTGATTACGCTTTGAGTGATAACAGATGTTCACAGCAGCTCCAGGCAATCGCAAATCCATCAGATGAAGAAGTAGCTCTCCCAAGTTCATCCATAAGAACCAAACTCCTGCAATGAAGAAAGTAACATTTCAAGAAACAAATAATTTATGTGACATCCCTTTGATATAAAGCACACATGGTGTGTAACCTTTGGGAGACATTCTGCATGATAAAAGCAGTCTCCTTCATCTCTGTCATGAACTGTAGAATCCAAAACAAAATATCTGTCACCATATAGTAAACAGTAAATGATTCCTTGCTATCAAAATCAATTTTCAAGTACAGCGTGCCCTTTAATCACTTTTCAAGTATAGTGTGCCCTTTTTCCAAATAGCATCAAGTGTTCTTCAAGACTTTTCATTAGAATTCGATTTCAAGTACAGTGCGCTCCTCAGTATCTTAATTTCACCTTTAACTTGAGGATATGTTAGTAGAAGGCGTAGTATCGGAATGATTTCCTATGAGTTCAAGTGAAACTGTAAATTATCATTTCAATAGTTTGATACAATGTAGATGCATACAAGATGACTCAATGGTTATCTAGATCAAACATATTGTATAGTGAACAATTTTTAAAGAAATCCACTTTATAAGTTAATAAAATACTTGGAACTGATTAACAAATTGACATGCTCAGGCACTACATCTCCTTTCTTGTTTATGATCACAGAAAGAAACACTTGGTATAGAAAAAATATATATTATTGAACCACATTGCACTTCAAGTTAGATCAATTTTCTTAATGTAAAAAAATGTTCATGCATTATGATATCTTTTTAATAAAAAAAACTTAATCATAATTCAAAATATGATATAATAGATGTCATCTTTTTATAATATTGATATGAATACATATTAGATGATAATTAAAAAAAAATGAAACTGCGACATATTGGATTGACCTGGGTTAACCATAATAACATTAAAGAAAGCAAATCAAATAAATTATAAAGGTCAATTTCTAATTAAGTCAATGTTGAAAGATAAAATCGATAAAAAAACTATAGTATATAATGACAACAAAAACTACTTGTGCCAAACTGGGTTAACCTACCAAATCCACAACTTGGATCATGAAATCTGGATAAACCATACAAAGAAATAAAAAAAATTTATAAAACTCAATTTTCAACTAATTTAATGTTGAAGAATTAAATCAGAAAAATTAATTAAAAAAAAAGAAAAAAACAAATCAAGTCAACTTGGACTAATTTGTTAAACTCGTGACCGAGATCATGAAATCAATATAATTTCATAAAAAAACAAATAAAAAAAAACTATGAAGCTCTATTTTCAATAGATTCATGTTGAAGGTTGAATTGAAAGGAAAAAAATTAAATTCATGAAAGTGGAAAACTCCATGGAAAGCAAATTAAAAAAAAATAAAGTTCAATTTCCAAACAACCTAATATTGAAAGATAAAATTTTATATAATGAAAATGACTTTAAAAAAAATCAAGTCAAGTCAACTTGGCAAGCCTGTGATCCGGGTCTTGAGATTAAAATAATTCCATAAAAAAACATATCAAGAATAATTATGAAGCCTAATTAAAAAACAATTAAGAAAAGAAAAAATAAATATATACATGGAGTCTAACTTAACGTGAATATTTGTTCTTGAGAACATATAACAAATTGAAAGGAAAACAATGTGGTTCTAAAAATTAAACTAAGAACGAGGGAGGCATTATTTCTATATCAATTTATATTTAAGTTAATAACAAAAGAAAAATCTTGTCTAAGCTTTTTTTTCTCTTTTAATATTAAATAGAAGGATTGACAAAATCGAAAGAAAATCAAGGCTTCTCTGTCCGCATATATGAGGTTGAGAAAAGAGAGCTATGTGTGATGGAAAAGCTCGCTTTGTATAGTTTGACTTGAATCATACAAGTGATGAAAGAGCTAGAGTTTGAAAATTGTACCGTACTAGAGTTTGATTCAAGATTATCAACTGAACCCATCCTTGTAAATATGCGATCAACTACCCTTATAGTTGAGAAGCGAGCAGGAACATAACAACCAATTTGAGCAAGAATAACTATGAGACACACTTGTTGAAGATAAGTGCTCTTTCCACTCCTGAAGAGAATTGTAGATTGTTAAACTTGAGTATAGTGTCAAGTTTAAAATTTTGATTGGAAACTGTGTCAAGAAACCATTTCAACCAAAAAAAAACCTATGTTGTTAGGTGATGGTCCAAGAATATTTTATTATTATTCTCTAACAAGTAGATACAAATAAACAATAAAATTTTATACTTCAAAACTTAAGAGCATATGCGGCTTACATTCAACCAAACCTATGTGACCTACACTGAAACCGATACCAACATTCAGTTGTATAAACACAATTCACCTGTCGTTTTTTATGCACAGTTATCCATATATTATGATAGGTTCATTGAAAGACATTATTCTATACTATCCTTTCAGATGGTTTACTTGATATTACCATCAAGTCTAGATATAACAGAGCTAAACCCAATGTTTTTCTGTTTTGCTATAGATTTAACAACATTGAGGCAAATCAAAATTGTAATCCTAAGCTTCCAGGACATTTGAAGTGTTTTTTTTTTTTTTTCTTTCAAATCTCATGTTCCAGAGTAAATAGAAGAGATTTCTATAGAACCAAACACGAAATGTTTAAGCATGATGTATTGGAACTTGAACTTGCATCGACAATTTTCAGAACACTATCAAGAATAGATTTAAAAGGAAATGATGCAATGAATAAAAGCCTTCCAACTCCTAGCTGGGAACAACTTTAAATGAGAGCATATCTTACATGTTTGGGCCCATGACAATTACCATGTTTGATGCTTCTGACATGAAAATATTGTTGGGCTGCAAAAAGAGCTATGAATCAGATTTGAAGGGCTGGAAGACGAGAAAATTAGGGCAATAAAAAGTTGCCTAAGTTTTCCTATGTCAGAAAGAATACACATAAGATCAAACAACCAACAAAAACTAAACCAGTTACACACAACATAATCATCGTGTATGCTTTCCAGGATAGGGTGTCTTCCAGCATCAATTGCCAATGGGCCACTACCTGTCAGCAAAGGACATAATCAGCCATATCCCAATTTCAATTCTGAAAGTCAAAGATATACTCTACAAAATATCAAATTGCTTACTTGTAAATTCTGGTCTAGTGTATCTATCAACAGGCTTCGTTGAGATTGTGTAAGCAAAAGAATTAATGATCATATCTAGAAGGCATAAGACCTCTGCAAGAAGAGTTAGTGCAGAGACATCCTCCCTTATGGAATTTAACAAGGCTGCAGATAAAGTACAATTATACAAGTATTAAAAGAGCATTGTGAAGATCATAACTAACATAGAGAGCATGGTATATATGAGTAGAAGTTCTATGAAGAGAGAAGAAGACAGCAGAAAAAAGTTCTTCAATTGTAATTCAACTTGAATGGTTCTAGATTCCCTCTTCGATAAGCAAACCATACATGAGATGATCATAGTATTTCCCTGGAAAGTACCTTATAATTGAAATTAACAATTTAAGCATCAAATAAGAACACTGACACTGATATATATTACAAAATCTGATGCTGCATTAAACAAATAAATTCAACTTATATGTTCTCTGGAATGTGGAAGTAATGTTGAAAGTTTTATGATTTTCTAATAATTTGTAAGAGCCTTGATGTTATGTTCAAATGATAAAATGACACATTGGACATTCATCTATTTATTGTTAAATCGAATTAAAAAGCAAAACTTCTTCCATGGAAAAGTGGTAGCCTGCTAACAATCATAAACCTCTTCATCCACTATCCCAAGATACCAAGTGACCTATTCCATCTAACAGAAGAAATAAAATAATCAAAAGAAACCTTTAGTAGAGAATTGTAATAGCATATCATATTCTCACATGTTAACAGAAATTGTAAGGTAGATCTTTCCGCCCATTCTATCTCTTAAAATGAATTAGTTGTCACTTCAAATTCACAAATAACATTTCACAATGTCAATGCTCTATAGAAATCAAGACTTCATTACAAACCCAAAACAGCTCCATCCAGAGATAGAGCATAAGAAAACATTTGTAGCTTGCAAGACCAAGATATAGTTTATTTATCATTAGTTTCATACTTCAAAAATATCTATTACAACCTTCAAGGCAAACTTCTGTTCTTATATAGCACTCTGCAGCAGCTGACTTGTTTCTCACGTTCAACTGCGCATTTTACAGATTGAAGCAAAATCTATGAGAATTTCCATGTCCCCAGGCAGGAAGATTGAACATACACTAGTACGTACATAACAGTAATTGATACACGACATAAACACAAGAATCTGTATTGAGAAGATTACAATCATGTAGAAAAACTACAACCATTGCTTTAAAGTTCTATCCATGTTCAACAATCTGGTCTTAGTAAAGGAACATCCAGGCATAAATTGTTTGAGATGAAACTTAACCATACCAAATTATAAATGTTGTAAGAAAATAGCGATGACAAGTGACTAGCAGCAGTCTACTAGTGAAAAATCTAGCATTTGCACTTGAGTTGGCCTCGTATAAATGATTCCATTGGTACAATTGACTTCCTTTGTAGCACACATCTCCTCGACATCATTATGGTTGCATTTATAACAATTTTCATCAAAATTTGCAGAAAAACATTTTCACAACTTCAAAAAATGAGCAATCACCTGAATTGAGGGTCTTAGACTCAGTAATATGTATTGGTATAAGGATATTTATTGCATAACAATTCTAAGCTAGTTCCAGCTGAGCACAAAGTTATTTGGCATGGGCAACTATCAGTTAGCAACACAAACACCAGATTTTGATCTAAGTTCATTCCATCAAGAAAAGAAGGTCACAGATGCACACATGTAAACCTTACTATAATGTGCCGTGTATTGGGGTGATATCACGCTTCATGAACAGTAATATCTTTTCTCCTTACATCATATCGTCAAATAGAATTGCTGAATTTCATAATCAGTCACAAATCAAGTGCTTGACTATGAAGTTGTTTATATGAGGATTATACTCACTGAAGCAAGTTCTAAAGTTGAGCAATGTATATTGTTCCCATGTTTCAGGACCTGATTCACGTGTAAGAAAAAATACATGTCAAAATTAATTAGTATGGAGATTTTTACTATGATGAGTTGAGGAAGGATGACATTGCCGACCTGAATGAACTTGCTGGGAAGCTTTCCTTGGATGTCTTTCTGTGGAATACTAAAGTAAAAGCCTTGTCTATTGTTAAATGGAAGTTTCAGATTTGGCAGCTTAAATTCTTCTCTATACTTGTTTGCAAGATTATGTATTGCTGCCCATGGAAAATACAACAATAAAAACAAGAGATGAAGGAAAAGGATGAAAAAAAAATTAAGGGAGCAGAAACCTTGATAGTAAACCTTCACTGGTATCGCAAAATGTTCTCCGTGCAATATCTAAAAGTCCATCAATTCCAGCCTTGACAGCAAAACACTGCTGTGTTCGGGCAATAAAAGGAGCCCGTGCATGAAGCACATCTTCATCGATCACCTCTCCCACTCTTGAAAAAACAAACCAGCTTTTCAGAAAATTGATGATGTGATAAACTATAAAAAACATTGTTAATGTATATTTTTATGCCATTTTACGAAATAAAAACAAGACCTCCGGCAAATTAAATGCCATAATGGTGATTACTTTAACATCACATTTTAACTTCCAGTGTAGTTTATTACCAACTGAATATATTAGTGGAAACTTTCAGGGCACTCAATAACATTTTTTAACACTATCCCATTACCATCACTATTATCATTTCCTTCAACCTAGGTCCATATTCATCACTCGTTTTCACTTGCATTGCAAAGCATCATAAGCTAGTCACATGGGTATAAACAAACAAATCAGTGGCCTTCCTAAGAGATCAAACATAAATCTGACCTGGAAACAAACCTCCTCACCAATTGAGGTTAAATAAGTAAATATGAGAAAGACAGAGAATAGCAGAATTGGTATTATACTTATGCTTGTATGAAGGAGGGAAATTTGTAAACAAGAATAAAAATCTAAGAAATACAGAAAAAGATTGTGGACCTCAATAATTCTACAAAGGAAAAAATAAGAGATGTTTGCAAATAACATCAACGCTGAATTGCATTATTCTGAACCTTCAAACAATTAAAATTTGCTAAACAAACAGATGCATTTCCCTCAGGTGAGAGTTGTTATATGGGCACAAATATTTCACAAAAATTGAAACTCATTATTCTGAAGCTTCAAAGAATTAAAATGTGCTAAAGTAGATTATGTTGCCCTCCCATTAGAGGTGGGGATATGAGCACAATTATTTGTCCCTCAAATTCTGGCCCACGACACTTATCCAACTAGGATCCAGGGAACCAAAAACTAGATAAAATACTTATTCATTGTCTCAAGCATTAGTTATGTCTTGCGGAGAAAAAAATACAGTTTATCAACAGGATCATGCTAGCAACATACCTCTTTCTAATGGAAAAATATTTCTCATTTTCAGATATAGTCTTGTAAACATTTGCAAGAAGAAAACTTTTTGCATCCTTAAGTGCCTGAAATGTTTTAAAAAGTACCGAGATATCAAAACATGTTTGGGTTCGTAATATAAATATAAAAGCACACTATTTACCTTTGAGAGTAAAGGTAAGGCATCTAAAGCAGTTTTAAGTAGAATAATGCTTGATATCAACACTTGGCTCCTTCTAGCATTATCAGCACCCGCAACCTCATTAGTGACTTTTTTAGGTTTAAAGCAGAAGTGACAGAGTACCCTATCTGAATGAAGAGCATGAACAAGATCACTCCAAGATTGACAACAAAAAATGTAATAACTTTCCAGAAGAATACCAAAGAGAAGGGGACTGGAAGTCCACATGTCCCTTTTACTTTTTATTATTATTTTTGCTTACCGGTCTCTTTTGGAAACTTCCGCAAAGCCTGAGAGAGTCCAAAAAACAGCTGTTCATTGCTCATTAGTTCGTCCTGAAATCAAATGCAAAGAGATGCATCATGTGAGGGATTTAGAAGAGAGGTGTTGCAAGCTGTGCTGCATGAAATTCAAAGCAGTGAAGATGAACAGTTTATCATATAAAATTATGATTTATGTATTTCCAAACACAGAATTGCTACGTTATGTTTTGGAAAGGAAACTTAGACAACCAATTAATTGAGATCATCGGAAAAACGACGCCATTGATTTTTGGAGCTGGACATGAGTTTGAAACTTTGATGATGATTTGAGTGATCCTATTATCCAGAAGCTTTCCAAGACATACACTCAAGTTAAAGCTGTGTTTTAAATTAACTGGTCTTATGGACATGCCTAAAATACAGCAAGAAGCAGAACTGCATACCTTATGGGCAGACTAACTTGTTATAACATTTGCATTTTCACATAATTTATCTTTTCTTTTTCATGCTAGCTTAGTCTGCCAATTTATGATTCCAATCCATAACTATCTTGAAAAAATAACTGTTTAACCTACACTTGCTAGACAATTATAGTGCATTTTGGTGGTTTGCACTCTAACAAGTATTATGTAAATGTGAATAACAGAGAATGCCAAAAAAGTCTTGTGAAAATAACATGAGATGATTGAGAAATATAGGCTCACCTTCTTCTTACACACACAACACATGCACACATACATAAACATTCACCGATTATGGTTTGAAAAAACCAGCACTGTTTTAGTAGCAAACCCAGGGCTGCATAAGGCTAACATAGCTCCACTAGAGAAATCATCTGAGCTAACAAAATACACTAACCAGGCAATCAAGCCGAGTGTTGATAGTCGTGATATCTTTTAAAGGCTGCAATAGATTGGCCCGTAGAAGTCTGGTCCTGGAGATACATTCCAATTCATATCAATTTCTAAACTTTTATGGTAATGGAAAGACAAACCAGCTGCAACCAAACTTCTTGTTTTATGCAGAATATAAACTTGTAATTATTGATGAGTTCTCAACTTTTTTTCCATGCTTAAGTCCCCACTCAGGTGATCACATGCTGAATCTACCAAGTAATATGCATATTCACATACCCTCCTGTGGTTTTCGTTGTCTTGAGCATGTGAAATAGACTTCTTTTCTTGTTGATTGTTCCCAGGAGGTTAGAATGAAATGGCTCAATGATTTCTAAATTTCGGACGCTGCAATAAGATTTAACCGTTTATCTTCTAGCATAAAACATATGGAAGCAACACAAAATTTAATTTGGATTTCATCTAGAAATCCTTCCAAAAACTATCACTTCAATGGAAATACAAAAACACCATTAATGCAAAATTTTATTCTATTGTATACATACACTGGAAACTTACCAAGACATCCAGAAAACAAAGGAAACTCACCTAGTGGCATCAATACTCATGTGATCAAATGATCCATTAAAAGTAACCTAGGATAGTGAGAATTCCATCAGTAAAGTTCAGAAGCATTCTTAAACAAAAAGAGAATTAAATGAAAGCACACAAACAGATGACGTTATATATCAAGGAAAAAAATGATGTGATGCATTTGAGCCATTCAATTGTTAGTACAATTATTTCCAGCCATCATTATATACTTCATGATGACAAAGTTTGAGAAGATTGAAATTTCATAGATACCAAGAAGCTCATATGAACAAAAAAATTCTCAATAACTTTGTTTCATGATTTGAAGTACATTTCAAAAAACTAGTCCTACAATTTATCACTGCTATTTGATTATTTCACCCTAAACCAAGCATGCAACAGCTGAGTTTGATTCCGATTCATTTGACATGGATGATAACAAAAGATACCACTACAGATAAGAAGGTACAAAATAAGTCCAACACCACCATGACAGGAAAATGGGGCTAGATAAATCAAATACCAATATTAACTGTACAAAGGGGATTGATGGATCACAGAAGGAATGCTTCACAACATAAAAAGAAATGCCCAAAAACTTATCAAAGATACAAGAGAAATAGGATCAAAGATCTAAGAAATAGAGTAAAAGTGGCAACAACTTGCATCCTGCCTAAAAACACTCCACAAATTCTTACATTTGATCATCTTGCAATTTGAAAGAGAGAGAGAGAGAGAGAGCATATACCAACAATGAGTGATTGGTGACAATAACTCCTTTCTCTGCTTCTATCCTGTGTATAAAGCAGTTGAAACTTTCTTTTAGAAGCAGAATAATGAATGAAGAAAAAGAAAAATACTATAACTGTAAGGTGTAAACAAATGCAAATTAGTATTCAGAATCCTTAGGTAACCTTGAATGAATAATTTGATTTTATAAAGTGAAAAGGGCTCAACGAAACATGGAGTGCAAAATTTTGGGCTAAAACCATCATGTTCAAAGGGAATTAATAGACAATAAAGCATGCTAAATCTTAGAAATGTTCATGCCACTCACACTAGTCCAACATGGGCATTTTGCTTCAGTTACAAAGTATGAAGTATTTATACCCTGTCAAGTAAAGTACTCTCAAAAGTATACACTCACAATTTGGTAACAACATTGCCACTCAGATCTGCAAACTTGGAGTTTTTTTTTCCAGCACTCAGAATCAAGTATAATATGTCATTTGCTTGCACATGCTTTCATGTGAATTCAAGAGTAATTCACTTCTATGAAGAGAACTGAAAACTAGTCATATTTGGTCTCTATATCCAACAACACTGTGGCTAAGGATACCTGATGGCACATCTATAACTGATATGCAAATAAGTCTCAAATATTAGGGCAGGAATAGATGTGATGGACTGTGGAATATGTCAGTGACGCCACTTACCATATGATCAATGAAAATACAGCATTTATTAGGTTGCTTATTCAATAACAAAAAGCCTTGTAGACCAAGTTAAACTGTTAACATGCACTACCTACAAAGTGATGGACTGGCATCTTAAAGAGACAGTTGCATGGATAAACACATAGTTACCATACCATATTAAGTACATAAAATTGATAGATTCTCTTTTTTTCGAAAAAAAAAACTTGGTTCTCAGATATAAGAATCCCGAAATAACAACCCTCACTTTTTTAACCAAACTACTGAGAAGACTTTTACTTGATTTGAGTAGTTAATAACTAATTACTTAACATTTAACCTCAAGTATGGCATTGTGGCATACGAAATAAATCTAGGATTAAAATATTTTCTTCCAGTTAAATTCAGGGCAAGCCAAACTTTTGAGAGTACCACTTGATTGTAGCTGCAGCAGCAGCCAAGCAGAGATAGTATTGCTTGTAGTAAGTATCTAAACCAAGAGCTGAAGGCTCTGCGGCTGCTAGATTTTTAATTAGTACAGCACCCTGGAACAAGTTGTGACAGAGGCATTGGATCAGATATCAAAGCACCAGTACCCTGAAGTAAAACACCAGTTAAAGAATAAGATGTTTCTGGGTTACAACCTTGGTGTCATCAAAGCAACCACGGGCCATTACTACCTACAAAATTAAGCACATTATACCATGAAATGGGTGCATGAAGAGAGAGAAATGAAGCAGGCATGGATAATTTCTATTTTGTTGACGAGATTTACCTTTCTGACTGAGGCATAAAACCCATCGACAAGGTCCGAAACTCCGAGCATGCCATCAGGTGCAAATTTGTTTGGAGGAACAATGACCACCACAGGATCATAAAATTGGAGCAGAGTTTTTGTATTCTGATAGGAGCTGCTAGTTTCGATATACTGAGACAGATGCAGTGTGGCTGACCTTAAATCAAAAGAAGCCATTCCAACCTGCCGATCACACAATATCAACTTATTAAGCGCGCAAAATAAATTGGGATATTTCAGAGCTTTTCAATTTCAATTTTCACTTTATCAATTTGCTAGCAACTCTATAGTCATCTTTACAGGGCCAAATATTTGAAAGAAAAAACTACTTTCTTACCATTAAAATATTTCAGTTCGAGCATCTAACATTAAATTTATGTATATCATGAATCCTCTTTGCCTTATTATATTGATCAGTCAAACAATCGCGTAAAGATGGAATAAACAATTTCCGATTCTAGAAGCTCAAAGAATCATCAAAATGTCAGGAATTACAGACATAATAAGCTATTTAAAATATAAAGAGTAATCTGACCGATTAAAACATCAGGAACGGAACTCACATTTAAGACTTAGCAAGCCATTAATGAAATGAAATTTCAAACTATCAGTTCTGGAGCGAATCGAAGAGGAGATGAAATGAAAGGGAACTTTTAAATTATTACATTACTATCTTTGTTGGTTCAGATTCTCAAGTAAATAAATGCATGTAAGCGAAATAGTGATTTTCCTGTTATAGCTACCAAGAGTTTCACTGATTTTCCTCTGGTTTTCGCACATTTTCTCGGCAAACAAACAGCGAGCGTACAGTACCTCTTTGGCTCTGTTTTCTATGAGACCGGTCACAATGCTTGATTTCTCTACTGTATCGTCTTCCATTTCGCTTCAATGTGAGTGAGTGTGTTCTCACAAATGAGCGCTAAAGCATGCGCTATTCAGTATTTGTACATGTGCTATTAAAATATGCACCCGCTGAGTAACCTACGCCCACTTTTTCAAAAAACAAATTGAAAAAACTTTATTTTTTTTAATTTAAATAAACATTTTTTATATTTCTAGATGGTTTAATATATTAAATTATTAATATTAAAAATAAATTTTAAAAAAATAAAAATTTTATTTTAATACTTTTGAAACAAAAAGCAATCAATATAATAATCATTAACGATGAGGCACTATTTTTTTCTCAAAGTTAATTAAAAAAAAATCTCTTTATATATTTTTTTAATTCCTTGTTTGTCACTTAATTTCAAAAAAAAAATTAAAAATATATATTTTTATTTTAAATTATTTTTTTATATTTTTATATCATTTTCATGTGCTGATATTAAAAATATTTTTTTATATTAAATAAAAAAACATCATTTGATGTATTACTAAACAAAATTATTTTCAAAAACAATATCAACCGCACTTCCAAACATGTAGACCCTACCCTCTACTTTCTTTCAATGACGTGAGATTCAGAGAAAACATTACCTACACAAAGCTACAAATATAATGTTTTTTTATTTCACCTCATCTCGCAGAATATTATTTATTTCAACAATATTTTATTTTTAAATATATATATATATATATAATTTTATATTTCATCTTTTGATTTATAAACTTAAATTTTAATTAAAAAAATTTGATTTATTATTTATAGTGTTATTTCAATCTTATGACATGAGTTGTAGGTTTGATGAGTTAACTTGGTCGACTTATATTTTATTTTTTAAATTGAATTTGTTTCAATTTTATCCTTCAATATTTTATTTATCAAGAATTAAGTTTAATTATTTATTTTAAATTCTTTTATATTAGGTTATCTTGATTATTATGTTCTGATGATCATAGTTGCAAATTTAGCATGTTAACTGTAAATGATCCAATATGTTTTTGTCTTAATTTTTGTAAAAGTATTGTATTGAATTTTGTTCGAGTTAAACTATGTTTTTAGTAGTTTGGATTGTCTTCGACACCGCCAAATCTATTGAGTTATATAGAATCAGAACTCACATGCTTATTGTTTTTGTAATAAAAATGTTAGCAAAGACGTCAAACATGGATGACACGCCATAAGTTTCACAATAAATACAGTTTGATCCTCAAACTTTGAAAATTATGCAAATTATACAATTTTGATACCATAATATTTTTTTAAAATTTAATGTTGGTATAAATGTTTATTTTTGTTATCTTTAGTTCATGATTGAAAGAAAGGATAGAAAAAGTCATGGAATTACAGCGGTAAATAAAGAAACATATTGTTGACACTTACTTAAACTACAAAACGTACAAAATTTGTGACAAATTATTCCTCTTGATGAGAGGAGTTCATATTAGATGTTTGTTTCATCTTAAAAGTTCATGAAAAAAAGATTTAAGTTGGGGTTGGTTTTTGGTTTTGATACATTTATCACAAATCCTAAAACTTTTACAAATGTTTTAGTAAAAAATGGTTAACAAAAAGGTTTTTAGGTCAAAGGCACTTAAGCCCCATTTTTCTAGCCACTATAGTGGTCAGAATTTGGATAAAATACGATGATGTGTTAGTTGTCTCAATAAGCAATGCATCTTTTAATTCGTGTTTTCAAAACAATTGGGATGGATGACAGGGATAAAAAAAACAGGGCTATTAGGTATTTGTTTTATCTTTAAAGTTCATGAAAAATAGATTTAAGTTGGGCTTGGTTTCTGGTTGTAGATTAATTTTTTTTAGAGTGATTATTTATCTTTTTTAAGGCCATTGATAGAATGATCGCAAATCCTAAAATTTTTATAGGTGTTTTAGGCTAAAAATGGGTTACCAAACAAGTTTTTAAGTCAAAGACACTTAAGCCCTGATTTTTTAGCAACTAGGATTCCCAAAATTTGGATAAAATAATACAATGTGTCAATTGCCTCAACAAGCAATGCGCCCTTTAATCTTTCAAAAAATTGGGATGGATGACAGAGAGAAAAACAAGGCTTAGTTGCACAAACCTTCCATGGCAGGCCTCCACGCAGGCCTTACGTAAATGAATCAGGCCCAACAATGTCTGATCTTTTTTTTTTATCATTTTCTATTCAATTAATTATTTTTTAATATTTTTTATATAAAAAAATATATTTGGATTACCATCTCTCCTCATTTTTTTTTTATTAGGGGAGCCTTTTTTGAATGATGATGATTTTTTAGTTATGCTTTTAACTTTCAAAGAGGTTATTCTTATTCATTTGTAAAAAAAATTTAAATAATATTTCTAATATGTGTTGTCTTGTATAATATTTCTTATTTTATTCAATCAATTGAATGTATTTGTATATTTTTATTCTCATTTTATTGAATAAAACAATTAAAAAAAACAAACATAGCAAATTACCATAATATAAATAGTGTGTTTTCCTCGTAGATCCTTCTACTATTCAAATTTTATTATTATAATAAGTTGAGTGTTTAAGTTTTGTTGTTATTTCAATGTCATGACCAATACATAGTAACTTCATTTGTGTAAAGCATCATTAAAGCTCGACAAGTTAGAGCTATAGCAGAGTGAAACATTAATACATATATCTAAAACAAAACGCAAAAAGTAACAGTGATTGTTACTGTTCACCATGACTCATGTGCACTTTGACCCGGTGCTTCATGGGTGTATTTCCTCTTTTTTTTTTCGGTTTTAAACAGTGAATTAACGAAATTAGCACCCGAAAACGACAAAGAACATCGCCGGTTTCAGGGGCTCCAAGGTAATTAGCCATTCGGGCCTGGTTCGGCGGGCGTTTTTTTTTCAATATTTCTTTAAACAGTGCAGTGACCGTTTTAGCCCTCGAAGCGACAAAACAACGCCCATAGTGGGTGGGGTAAAGCGGTAATTAGCTAAAAATTTATTACTTTTCCCCAGGTTCTTGTTAGTGCGTCCCAACACGCGCCGTCCATTTCAAGCGCCACGCTTGTTCCGAGCGGCGTGTGCGACGTCCTACGGCGTCCAAAAATGATCAACTGCCGTCTAGAACGATGTTTCGCCATGCTCTCTTCCACATGGGGCGGTGCGTGTATGCATGTGGTTTCAGGTACGTGTCAATAAGTGTTTGAATTCCCCCCCTCATTTCTCTCTCCTTCGCATAGTCGATGTCAGTAACATGATGTTTTTGGCAAAGTTCATTTCAGTCCCTGAATGTTATAATTTGTTTTTTCGGCCCTTATTGCAATTATATAAGTTTTGATTTGTTTCAATTTCATCCTGCAATTGAAATTGATTATGTGTTGAAGTTTCAGTTTGGTCCTCATGCTTTTAATTTTGCGGGTTGGGGTGGAATTCTAAATATTTTTGGTATCAAAGTTGTGATTAATTTCAATTTCATCCTTCCATGCAAATTTATTATAAATCCTTAATATTTTAGGTATCAAAAGTTTGATTTCTTTCAATTCTATCCTTCTATGCAAGTTAATTATGGATTTCAGTACCATTTCAATCCCAGTTCTTTTAGTTTCTGGTTTTGTTTTGAATTATTTGATTTCAATGTTTGGGTCTACTTTAATTTTGTCTTTTAAATTTAAGATATTATTGAAAATATATCAAATTAATTATATATGTGTATATTTATGTCAAATTAAAGTATGTAAAACTAATATAATGTTCAAATATTTATTGAATATTATCGCCTAAAATTATATGGAGGAGAGGAAAAATAACCTAGGATTTTCTTAGGGACATATATTCATGCCAGTATTCTTAAATACATGTCAATGTTTTGACTTTTTAATTATATATTTGTGTATTTATGTCAAATTAAAATATGTGAAACCAATTATATGTTCTAATATTTATTGGATGTTATCGCCTAAGAATATATAGAGAGAGAACAACATAGCCTAAGATTATCCTTTAAATTAAATATATTATTGAAATTATGTCAAATTAATTATATATTCGTATATTTATGTCAAATTAAAATATGTTAAAGTAATTATATGTTTGGATATGTATTGAATATTATCACCTAAAAATATATTGAGAGAGAGGGAAAATGACCTAAGATTTTTTGAAGGGCAGAAATTCATATCATGTTTTCTTAAATATATTTAATATAATAATATGATTAATAAATCTTATATAAAAAATATTGGCTTCAAAATTTAATTTTGTGCTCTTTTATTTAAGTTTATTTCTTTACAAGAATTTCCAATATTTTCATTTTTAATATTTTAGATCTAAATATTACTGGAAAAAAAAATGTTGACAAATTTAACTGCATTATCTACAAGTCAAATTGAAAAATATACAAGTCACTTCTCGTTTCAATTAGACTGTTCTTTTTAGATGGCAAATAAATAATTATAGCGCACAAAAAAATTAAGTTTATTTTTTAAGAATAAATTACAATATTTTTATTTCTAATATGTTTGATATTTATTAAATATTATTGCCTAAAAATATATTGAAAGAGAGGAAAAATGACTTTGAATTTTTTTAAAGACAAAAATTCGTATCAGTATTATTAAATATAATTATACTAACTAAATATTAAAATAATAAAATACAATAAAAAAAATCAATTTTTTACATAGATAAAAAAATCCGCCAGTATCACGGGGTAAGCCGCTCATGTATGCTAGAAAAAACCCATACGATCCCATTTAATTAAGCACAAAAAGGTACTCATTTACAAGACAACACTTTTAAACCATAACTCTCAATAAAAGAAAATAATAACACGAGTTTTGTTAAAAGAGTCCTCAAACCTATTATTTTGCCAATCAAAGTAGTCACTACCATTTTTGATGGATCAAATAGAGAGGAAGAATAAAATTATATACCACAATTACATCTTTTGTGCATCTTTAATTAGAGATTTAAGAATAATTTCTTATAAGCAAAGATTCAAAAATTAAATTTCTATACACAATGATATATAAACTTTACTTTAGGATTTTTTAAAAAATAATTAATTGTTTTTCCACTTGCATAAAGTTCTATATAAAAATTGATTTTAAACAAAATCAATAAAAGGTTTTTAGATTTTTATTTGGATTTGATCATTGGAACAAGAAAGAGTATTGTATAAAGAGAAAATTAGGAACTGAAAGAGATAGTTTATGATTTGTTGTTTGTTTGATTATTTTTTATATTTTTATGAGATTAATCTAGTTATTTCATCTAATTTGAAAAATTTTATTTACTAATAAATACAAAGTGCAATTTTAAAAACACAAATAAATATTTTTTTCAATGGAACTTTTTATTAATGTTTTCTTGAATTGGAAAAACATGAACACGAGAAACTAAATTGTATGCTCTATTGCCTAAGCCAATGGAGAAAAAAGCCCATAACAAAAACACAAGTCTAGCTTAAATTTAGTTGTAAGATAGTTAAGTTTTTCATGCTATAATAAAGTAATAAAAAACTAAAAAGAGATTATTACCTATATATTAAAAGATTTGGGATAAAACCCTAGTCAATGGTGAAACATTTAATTTTTTCTTTCTTTCAATCTAATTTTCTTATAGACTCTAATTAGATGGAATTATTTTTGAAAGTATGATACAAATTCCAAATTAAAAGAAATAGGACACAAATGCAACACACATAGAAAATATATGTCTAATTCCAAATTCTCAACAATTTTTTGTTTGGTCTTAAAGTTTATTTTTTAAATTTTCTTGGTCATTGTCTCTAAGAGAGGAGAGATCAGGTCATCTAGAAACAATAAGAAGAACAAAAATTATCAATTTGATTTTTTGTTTGGCATTAATGTTTTTTTTTTTAGTCAACGAGTTCTATTTGACAAGGGCCCTTGATAGTGATGTATTATTTTTTATACAAACATGTCTAAAAAAGTAATTGAGATTTGTTTTGGTTTCTTGATTTGATTTGTTTTTTGTTTTTTGGATGATTTTGATGTGTTATGGGGTTGGCAAATGATTTATGGAAGCTTTCATGGTTTTTATTATATGTTTTTTTTTTTTATGAATATAGGTTTTCAACACTATAGTGATGGTTAAATTCTAGAGAAGGTAACATTAGACGACTTGTAGTCTATTTTTGTTTTTTTTGAAAAAAAGACTTGTCTATCCTTTATAAACAAAAATATATAAATATGGTCTAGGCACGAGGGCATTTCATATATATATATATTGCCTAGCGTTGTCGTGAGTATTTTTGTGTATATGATTTAATATAATTAAATCCACAACGATAAATTTATATGATTTAGTTAAATAAAAATTATAAATTAGAAGATAAAATATATAAATTTTTAAGTATAGTTTATTACGCAAGCATAAATTACATCTTTTAGGATGTAGGTATTGCATCATAAAAGATCACAAGAAAGTATGAACTAACATTAAAAAAAGAGCAAAATATTTTTATAAGAAAAAAATTAAAATAATTAATCACTAAAATCATCATTATTGTCGTGTAGATAGTAAAATTATAAAAATCATTTAATACAAATAACAAATAATAATAATAATAAAGAAATAAAGGGATAAAGGAAGCAATATTAATTTAAAATACTATAACAATAGCAACATCAGAGTCTTCATATCTAAAATTATTATTATTGTTACTATCAAAACAATAAAAATTATCAAATTATACCGAGGAAAAAAAATAAAAAGCATGAACAAAATAACAAGTAAGAGAAACACTTAAAATATTATTATTATTATTTTATTTTTGTGTTATTAATGAAAGGGAAAAATAGGATGAAAAAAATCCTAAAAATTTAAGCAAAAGATCAAACAAAAGAATAAAACTAAAAGAAAAATCATCGTTGTTTTCACTACCAAAACAATAAAAATTATCAAATTATCACAAGGGAAAAAAAACCCTAAAACATTAACAAAAAAGTAAGCAAGAAAAACTATTATTATTATTATTATTATTATTGTGTTAATAATGGAAAAAATAAAATAAATTAAAGACTAAAAAAACCATAAAAACTTTAAGAAAAATTAAATCATAAAAAGAAATCAAGGGATTAAAAAAAAACATTAAAAGTATAAGGTCCGAAAGGAAAATCAAATATTATGGGATTAAAATCCAAAATTAAAAGTATAAGGACCGAAATGAAAATCAAATTTATTATCAATTTCAATCAAATGACAAAATTGAAAATGATGTGTTGTAACCCAATTTTGGGTCATGCCCCAAAACTATCAGAAAATAACAATAAAATAAAATAAAATGGGGGATGGTGTCGGTAGAAAAATCGAGTTAAAAGTTTGAATATTTTTGAAAAAATCGATTGTACCCTTTTTTTGTGCCCAGAAATGAAAAACGCGGATCCAAAGCTAAAGTAATTTATTATGAGATAAATCCGCTTATAAATTAAGTCATAAAATATAATTATATTTTTATGGACCAATTTGATACAGTCGTGGGTTAATATAATTATATTCAGGAATTAATTTAGGTGCAGTTGAAGGTTTTAATTAAACTTGACGACTTAATTATACTTTAAATTGATCAAATTAATTTTATTAAAGGCTTAGTCAATAAGAAATCAAGCGCTTAAATTTAATTCGGGCTCAATTGATGATATTTGAATTTTCGATTGATCAATTTGAATTTCTTCAAGCCAATTAAGCGAAATCGGGGACCTAATCGAACAAATTAAGAGTTTTACGGTCGGTTGAAGAATTATATTGCACAGATAAAAATCAAGGACCAAAGTAAAAAGGTGCGCAAAATTTAAAGTTAACTTTGAATTTTTTCACAAGGACATAATTGCACAAGATCATAAATTTAAGTTCAATTAAGGGTGCAATTAGAGGAGTAACAAATTGAGGGACCAAATTGTACTTTGCACACAAAATCAACAAAACTTGAGCCACAAAAAAAAAACCCCACTTTGAAAACAAAACTCTCCACCATCAACATGGGATTTTGGAATTAAAAGACAAAAACATTGAGCTACCCATTTTTCTTGAGCCACCCGAAAACCATATTTTGAGAACAAATAAAAAAAACATATTGTATAAAACAGCCCGTTTGTTTTAATAGAAGGGGGAGGGGGAAGTGAGGAGGATTTTTTTTGGGTGAGGGAAAAGAACTGAGGAATTTTAGGACTGAGGGCGACCGTTCGTGTTCCCTCTCCCTCTCGTTTGAAGAACGAAGACCGTCGACCACCCTTCATCTGCAAACCTCCGCGTCTCTGTCATCTCTCGGCCTCGATCTCTCCCGTTTGAGAACACAGGAGCTGCGTTCTCTTTCCCTTCCGTGCCTCTGTCTCTCTCGGTCTCTCCCTCTTAGAACCCAAGAACCTGTTGTTCTCATCCCTTCGACGTCCCTCTCCATCGGCTTTTTTTTAAAAAAAAATCACAGACCCGAGACTTCACCCCCTCGCTTGGCCAGCCACACGAACACCGTCCAGACCTTTGCCCCGTTGCAACACCAGCTCAGAACCAATATCTTTATCCCCTCAGCCTCTGTTTCGTTTTCTTTGGCGAAGACAGCTCCCCGACGTCTCTCTCTCATAAAAACAGACCTCTGCTTTTCTTGCCATTAATTTCGGACAACCGAAGCTTCCCACCGTCAACCATCGTTTTCCTCCTTCTCATCACCGTAAGTTTTCTTTCACCCCAGGAAAATCCACCACCATCTCGAGGCAAGGAAAGAGGCAACGGCAGAGGCTACATCGACGACCCATGTAGGTGCGACTGTGACTTCCAGCCCATTTTCCGGCGAGCTCAGGCCACCATTCCCGATTCCACCACGACAGGAAGAACCACATCAACGCCCTCTACACGAAGGTATTAACAGAATCTCCATTCATCGCACTTGAAAATCCTGTTTTTCTACTGTTCATCGTCTCCTTCGGTGCAAATTTCATTGTAGCCGGTTGGTCGGTCGGGCACTGGACCGACCGGACTGCTGAGACGTCTGGGCCGCGGCCTAGACCCGAGATTCGTCTGGGCCACGGCCCGGACTGAGATGACTGGGCCCGGCCAGCACCGATATTGAGCGGGCCCGACCGCACCATCATAAAGTCGAGCTAACGACCAGATCGGCGAGGTGAGTGGCGATCCAGCCCACCCCGAAAATAATATATATATAATTAGAATATATATATAAATATGTAATATAATAAAAAAATATATATAAAAAAATATAAAAAAATATTTTGTTTTTTATACAAAAAAATTAAAAAAAATGTGTTATTTTTCTTGCATAAGGCCAATACACTAGCATATTTTAAAATTGTTTTGAAAATAATACATATTGTCTTGGTTTGTGAAGAAAAATGAGTTTTAGCATGGATTTTGCTAAAGAAAAAATCATTTCTTGCATTTTGAGATTTTACAACATGTTTGTAAAATCCAAAGGGTATTGGACAATATTCAAAAAAATATAAAAAAACTTTTCGGTGATTCACATTATTGTTTTCGGAGTTTGGATAAATTCTATCCAAAATATTCGGCGTAAATAATAAATCGGCAACATGTAAATATTTTTTTAAAATATTTTAGCAATCATAAGACAAACAAGAACACCAAGCAGCTTACCTTAGGTAGGGCGTACTAGGGGTGCTAAAACCTTCCCTTTACGCAACCAGTCCCTTACCCTAGAATCTCTAAAAGACCAGTCATAGGTTTCCTAGTAACCGTAATACTAGGTGGCGACTCCTTTTGTTACAAAAAAATAAATAATTCCCCCCGCATTAAATAATCTCCCCCGCTCATGGGGACCAGTTGCAACGACGCCGCACTCCCAGCCGTTTTTGGGGTGCGACATGATGTACCGAATTTATTGAGTTATTTAAACTCAACCCAGAAATTAAAAGAAGGAGGATCGAAATGAAAATTGCACATTCAATTAATTTCAATCTAAGGACCCAATCGAACTAAATCAAAATTTATATAATAAAAATCAGGACCAGAAACAAAATTAAAAGTACAAGGACCAAAATAAAAAGGCATTAAAACCGGGGGACTCCCCTGCACTTTGACGTGCAGGAGAGAGAGTAATTGTTGCAGCGACTTTAACCGGCTACCGCCACGCCAACGGACATTAGAGGACAAAACACGCCGCACCGGGAGGAAGACCAAGCGGAGGCGCATCGACTGAGACGCTGGTAAACCATCTCCAGAGACGCCATCACCACCCACGCGCCACTTAGAGAGGGTGTAAGGCGGAATACTTGTCGGCGCGCGTGACACACGCGCACGACAAATCAAAGAAAAATTTAAAAAGCATGGTCAATTACTGGTGTACCCCGTGTCTAACAATTTTATCTTATTAGGGGTTATATTGGTAATAAACTATTTCCTAAAAAATATAAAATAATCAAAAGGTAGGCGGACCGGTCCGGTCCGAAATTGTGCAATTACTGTGGAGCCCTTCCACCCATAATCGATTTTTTTTTTGTCTTTTTTGAAGGCTAAAAGAGCTATTTCATTGTGCAAAAAATGATAAAAAATAGGAAAACCGACAAACCAACCGAACCGACCAAAAAATACACTATTACAATCCACAGTGCACTCCACGCGGTTTATATATTAGGTAATATATATATATATATATATATATATATATATATATATATATATATATATATATATATATATATATAATGGCGAGATGTGCCATAAAGGTCAAACGTATGACCTTATTTTTTTAATTTAATTATTTAACATTGTATTTTTGTTGATTTTTTTATTTTATACTTTAATATTTTGTTTATTTGGAATGGTTTTTTATTTTTTAATAATATATTTAAAAAAAAAATATTATTAAACCTTTAAATTCGTTACACAAGTCACGAGTTGTATCTAGTTAACCTAAGTTAATCCAATACATCATTGTCTTGATATTTTAAAAATAAAAGATGCCATATTGATTTTCTTAAAGCCATATCACTTTAACAAGTTGATTAGATCCATAATAAAATTCTCATGCGATTTAATTTAAAATTTAAATGAAATAAAAAGTTGAGTTAAAAGCTCATATTATATATATATATATATACACACACACACACACACACACACACATATTCTTTAGTTTGACATATAACATAATACTAGAAATAACCTATTTATAACAATAGATGAACTATGATTCCAAATTTCATCGTAATGTATTCAAATAGATAGAAAGATTTATGGATAATCTATGCATACTCGTCAAGGGGTCAATTTTTGCTCCACAAATCAACCGTCGCAGTAGCTCCGACTCTTTGCTAGACTCAACCTTTCCTCGCCAATTCCTCTCGTGTTTTTCTAGTAACCAAGTGTTTCCCCACTTTCCCAAGTTAATAGACAAGAGGAATACACAAGAAGAACAAATTATATAAGTGCACAATAAGCTTTATAGTAACCATTTCCTAACCTTTATTGATCTCAGTAAATAAAGGAAACAACACACAAATCTGCTAGTGCTATGCACAAATGAAGTATCTACTTCTTTTCTTGCATGCTACTCATATTTATACAAATAATACAATGGAAGTTACATAAGAAAAATGCCTATAGGCAGATCCACTAAAACAGGACTTAATAGTCCATCGCTCCAGAATCGCCTCAGAATCGCTTTGTAACTTCCCTCTGATCTGCCACCTCATAAACCAACTTCCCAAACTGATTTCCCATATATCGGTCTTCACGTGCACCTAAAACAACCTTAGACAGACCCATCGTCTAAGCTCAGTAGCGTTAAAGCTCTGAACTCATTGTTCGCACACTCTGTCATTTTCGTTGTTGAAAATTGTCTTGCCCATGCATGTTGCCCCAACACTTGCGTGCTTTCAAGTCGCATCTGCTCTGCTGAATGTCTGTGACAACCCAAATTCTCATTAGCCTACCCCCTATGAATTTTCTTGTCTGGCCTGGACAATTCATCGTTCAACCTATGTTCGTCAACAATTTGCGCTGTCAATTTTCCTTGGCAAACCTACAACTGCACAAATCTGCGTTGCTGATTTTTTCCACTATTAACAAAGTCTGCTAGTACCTTTAGACATTACAAGCCGATTTTTATCTATGTAGAAAATTGTTTGATTTTCTATATGTTGTATTTTATTATTTTAATATTTAATTAGTAACAGTGTAATTGAAAATGGTTTTTTCAACCAAAAAGTGATTGAATATTAATATTGCTAAAAATCGTAGATAATGTAGGTAATATTTTTTTTAATGAGTTGCATTTTTTTCCCAGTAATATTAGATATGACACATTATAAATAAAAATATTGTATTTTTTTTCCATAAATAAACTTATATTTTTTTTTTGTGCTATAATTAGTTATTTCAATGTTTAATTACTAAAAATGCAAAAGATAAAAATATGTTAGAAATGAGTTTCTTGCGTTGTATAATTAGTATGCTTGTCCGCGCATTGCGCCAAGGTTTTTTTTCATGTAGAAAACTAATTGATTTTTGACATGTTGTAATTAGTTGTTTAAATATTTAATTAGTAATATTATAATAGATAAAATATGTAACAAATAAAAATTTTCCCAGCCTAAAAGGAATAGTGTAATCGAAATGGGAAGTGGTTTGTATATTTTTTAATTGGAGATAACCTAGGTAAATGTATAAAAAAATGTTATAGTTGTCTTTTTTTCCTAGTAATATTAGATTGTACACATTATAAATAAAATGGAGAGTATTGTAGATAATCGAGGTAAATTTGTCAATAGAAAAAAAATTGAGTTGATAATGTAGGTCAATGTGTGTACTTTTTGTTTTTTTGAGTTGTATTTTTTCTCAAGTAATATCAGATTTGAAATATTAAAAATGGGAAAATTGAAAAAAAAAATATATTAAAAAATAAACTTATTGAAAAGAGTATAAAATTTCAATTCAAAGCAAAAAAAAAATTTCAAAAGATTTATTAATCATATTATTATATTAAATGTATTTAAGCATATTGATATAAAAAAAATTGTTTTAAAATCCAAGGTCAAATTTTCTCTCTCTTTGTGTGTGTATGTGTGTGTGTGTAAAACGTATAATTAGTCTTACATACTTTATAGAGTAATAAAAATGGGAATATATTTGAAACGATAATATTCACTAAATATTAAAACATATAATTAGTCTTATGTATTTTATAGAGTAATAAAAATGGAAAGTGGTTCTTATATGTTTAAATTTTAGATAACGTAGGTAAATTTATAATTTTATTCTTTGTTTCAGTTGAATTTTATTCCTAGTAATATTAGATTTCACATATTATAAATCAAAATATTGTAATTTGTTTTTAGAAATAAACTGAGTTTTTTTGCATGCTATAATGACACGGGAAGTGGTCCGTATATTTTTGAATTGCAGATAATTGAGGTAAATTTGTCTGACTTTTGTATTTTTTTTTAGTTGTATATTGTTCTCAATAATATTAGATTTGCAATATTAACAATCAAAATACTGAAAAAAATTTCCAGAAAAAAACTTGAACAAAAGAGAAGAAAATTAAAATTTGGAGCAAAATGTATTTTATAAGATTTATTCATCATATTATTATACTAAATTTATTTAAGAATACTGATATAAATTGTTTTCCTTCAAAAAATCGATGGTCTTCTGTTTTCTCTCTCTATATATTTTTAGACGACAATATTAAATAAATATTCAAATATATATAAGCAGTTTAACATACTTTAATTTGACATAAATATATATTTAATTTTACACACTTTCAATATCTTTTTTATTATTAGGTGATAATATTCAAAAAATTAAATTATAATTATTAAAAAAAATTAATGATTATTATTATCATTATTATCATTGTTAGCATTTAAAAAATATTTGTGATGTAAAAAAAAATTAATTTTCAAATGATTACTACCAGGAATAAAATTTGAAGACTAAATAAAAAGAAACCCCAACAAAAGAAAAGATAAAAGAAATATCCAAAACAAAATTAAAGAAAAATATATACATGAACTTGTACAATAATAGGGAATAATGCATCAAAATATAAATAATAATAATAATAATAATAATAATAATAATAATAATAAAGGAAATCAATTTCAAAAGAACAATTAAAAATATAAGGCCCAAAATAACATTAAAAGATATAATTAATTTAAAGTGAAGGATTAATTTGACAACAGTTCATACTTTTGTACCAAAAATATTCACAGATTTAAAAGGAAAAAAATTAAAAGAAGAGGGACTGAAATTAAAGTGCAATATATTATGAATTTGAAATGAAGGATAAAATTGAAAAAAGTATAACCTGCTACACTAAAAAAATTAAGGGATACCGAAAAATTCAAAGAAGAATGACTGACATGCAAATTGCATATATATCAATTTGAATGAAAGGACGAAATTAAAAGAATTTGAAACTTGGATTACAGAAATCAAACAAAAGCCAAGGGACTGAAATGCATGCACAATAACTCTGGGATCGAAATTGATTCCGGCTCGAGGAGAGAGAAAAGAGGACATAACCTTTCAGTCGACTATATGAGCCTCCACATTGATATTTGAAGAGCACACATCACCCCATGAGATTCAGTGGAAGGGTTGCGAATCGTTATCACCGGCGGAGAAAAACTTTCCACAGCCTAAGGACGCCGCACGCGCCGCTTGAAGCGATGGCGGGACAAAAATGCGTCGACCTCGACAACGCCGACGCTAAGCACCACGGTATCTTCGTGGTCTATTACTAAACCACCCCGACTCCAACCGCTGGATTTTGTCGCTTTGGGGGCTACTGACGTCATAACACATATTAAAATAATATTAAAAACGATTCCGCGAATCGGACCGGTCCGCACGCTGCGTAATTACAACCGTAGCCTTCAAGCATAACCCGTGATTTTGTCTTATTATAGGGTTTTTCGCCATTACACTCGCTCACAACAGTAAAAACAAAAAAGGCAAACGTACAGGTGTGAAGCATGTAAATGTCCAGTCCACAATGATCTTACTGTCAATGTACAATAAGAGCCCGAGCTCATTTTACACTGTGACATGACAGATACCATAAAAAAGTTAAGAATTTCTTTCCCACTTCTCCTAGAATTAAAAACAAACAGTGCCCATATCATATCTCTTCCCTGCCGGCCAATAGTCCCTCCATGAGCAACTTACATCACAGAGAAAATTAAAGTTCTAACAGCAGAGATTGTCTTTCTCAATTGTAAAAGAATAATAAAGTTCCTTCCTTGATCGTCTGTAGTTGGGGGATTTCCTAGATGGGTAGATTATCTACAAGTTATAACTTTGAATCTGCGACTAGTATGCTTTTCAAGGTACATTCATTAGCTTAATAATGTTTTTAATTTACTGTGATAAATTTCACTTTTAATTATTAATGGAATTGAGATTCGATGTTTTGGATGATAGTTTTGAGCTCAGATAGAGATACGGAAGATATCAAAATCTGATTATGTATCGTCGTCTCCACAACCAACATCCATGTATTTTCAAGTGTCGGCAACAGAGAAGCTCATCAATTCTTATTCCAGCAGCATCAAGAAAACAGAGAAACAAACTACTACTCCTTCCTACAATAACCAAAAGCAAAAGCTAAAACAAAATCAATTGGTCCTCTTATCCATGTTTTTGACAAGATGCTTCATTTGAAACCTCCAAATCAAGAAATATGCTAAACCTAACCCAATTAACACATACACCCAGGTTTTCTCATCTTCACCGTCCTTCTCAGACCTCACCTCCTCTATACTAAACCACTCCCTCCCTCCCTTCCCCGTCAAGCCCTCTATCACACTCCCATATATCACATACGCCCTCTCCTCTCTTCCCACTACAACTGAAGTAGCAAACTTCTCCACATCAAGGTCAGTTTTGTCATAAACTACTCCCTCTCCCCAACTGTCGTCACTCTTCAAAAACCACAGCTTCTCATGCGACACCACTAAAACGACACCGTCTCCCCTTATCGCAATCCCATCGGCCAACGGCAAATCCTCGCTCAACAGAACATTCTGTGCCGTCCCGTCGTGAGCATCCACTTTGAACAACTTGCCCGTGTTTGATTGCACCACCAGCAAATACCCTTTGCTGGCGTAAGCAATCCCATTCAGCCCGCAGTAACTATGAGGCGCGTCGCGGTCAACTGGAAACTGCGTGTAAAGCGGAGATCTCGAGAAAATCGAGGCTTCCCCTTCAGGGTTGACTTTCCATATGAAGTTCCCCTCTGGGTATCCTAGCGAGTTGGTTACGTAAGCGTTGCCTTTGAAATCGACGGTAACGGCGTTGGCGACGGGGCGGAGGTTGTCATCGGAGGGGGGAGAGGAGAGGAGGGAGAGGAAGAGCCGCTGACGTGATCGGAGGTCGTAAGCGGCGAGGGCGTTGAAAGGAGGGAGGGGAGGGGAGGAGTGGATGGCAGCTAGGAGGCGGTTGTTGAGTACATCAACAGCGAGGCCGAGGATGGTGGTGTTAGGAGGGAGGGAGGGGTCGGAGATGAGGGTTTCGATAACGCCATCGTCGGAGACGGAGTGAAGAGTGCGGTGGTGGAGAGAGCCGACGATGAAGTGGCGGGCAGATGGGTCGTAGGCAAGTCCTTCAGGGTAGAGGTTGGGAGATCGGAAATGGATGGCGTGTGGCTCTTTTGCTAATGAAGGGATGGGAACCACAATGAAAAAGAGTAGGAGTTGGAGAGTTATGACAGACGACGAGGATGCCATGGATTTTGATATTTTTTGAAGAGCTTTGGACTTAACTTGTAAGTTTTATCCTGCAAGCGCGTGATTTTTATAGGGTTTTGTGACTTGGGTAGGGGGAATTCTTTTCCAGAATTTGTTTAATAATCTGTGTTTAATTTTCTTGTCAAAGGGGTTTGTGATTTGGGTAGGGAGATGAGAGTCCACTAACTCGGGATGGGGGACTACCTTTCCGACACCACCATCAAATATTTCTTGCAGGTTTATACTGCCTTGAGCAAACATGCGAAGGTCAAGCATCCATCGCGAGCCATTGTCAAACTCAACAATAACGTACGAACTGTGAATGATATCTGGTAGCTGAAGCAGAAAGCAAGATTGACAATGGAAAACAGGGTTGTATATGGCTCATGAAAGGAAAGACCAGGCTGTGATAGTAGATTCAAAGATCATTGGGTTTTGACTGCTAGTTTGCTTGGCCTCGCAGAATTGCCCATTTAGTTTTGCATCAAAATCTCAACAGTTTTACCTTCCCCTGTCATGATTCCAGATAAATTATTTTAGACCTCATCTTGTCGAATGACCACTCTTGCCTCCAGGTTTTCAGGTCCCGATCATTGACTAATCCATCTCCTTCCCCCCCAGCAGGTAGACTAGTCAGAGAAGCAAAATGAAACACAAATGCTTTGGAACACACTTGTCCTGAAATTCAACAATTGTTGTCAAATGTATTATGCCAAAGACTATTGGGCCCGATCAATCTTGTCACCGCTATGATCTCATCGCAATCATGTATACTTTTTCTCCAACATGAAATAACACCTCTGTTACCGAGCCATGAAAAATCATTCCAGAAGAATCTCATTGTATCCGGTTGATGGGCTTGGGATTTGCATCGCATGATCCTTTAAATCTAGAAAAGAACTCACTTTGCAAGCATTCATGATTCTCAGGTCCAGAGATCTATTCTCGACCTTTTAGCCTAATTATCAATTTTGAAAAGATAATCATTCTCGTGAGGTCACTAAACTTCATCACCAATCCTTGTGTATCTTGCATTTCTTTTTAATAAAAAATTTCAATTCCAAATGGTAGCTCATAAAAAGTTACCATCGTAGTTGCAGGTAATACGACAACGCATTTAAAACACTTGGTCTTTTCTACATTCCCAGATCCATAGCCTTCCAAAATGAAAACAGCAACTTTAACCATTCTAATAAGTCATTTCTAATTCTTCTGTATCATGGCTCAAATTCATAGAGTGAACGTATTGATAAAAAAAGTTTACCCCATGCTAATTCAGTAAATCCAACCATCATGTAACACATCAATAATTAACACAACCTTTTAGAGTACTTTTGTTTTTGGTTGAGTCTTTAGAACTTGGTTGGTTAATAGTTTGAACAATCACTTTTGTTTAGGATTTTGTTATTTGTTTTGATTCGGTATCTGTTTCATTTTTATGAATGCTATATATCTGGTCTTCAAAGCTTTCAATAAGTTGTTAAAAATTATCTTATTGTCTTGTAAACAAACACCAAAATAAATCTAATCTTTTGGTATTAGAGTAGGGTATAACATTAAAGATAGCAACAAAGGGAGGGTATGTACAGCCATCCATTCCGAGGCTCGATGGACACTATGATAATAGGTGTATGCTTAAAGAGAATTTCCTTTATTCAAAGGAGTGCTGGGGTCTAATTAAGGATGACATTCCAACATTGATCAAGGGAGTCCATCAAACTCCAACTCAAATGAAAGCAATTGAGGACGCGAAATTGAAAGATCTAATAGCAAATAATTATCTCCTCTAGAGTATTGATCATTCCATTTCTGGAGATGATTTTGAATAAGGATTATGCTAAGAGCATTTGAGATTCCTTAAAAAAGTATGAAGGCACAACATGAGTGCAACGTATACATCAACAAACCCTTCAGAAAGAGTTTGAGATGCTTAGCATGAAGGCAGAGGAGTCTATAATCAAGTCTTTTGCTTGTACCATGAACGTGGTTAACAAGAGATGAGGTCTAATGGTGCGAAGAGTTTGATTGATCTAGCTATCATTGAGAAAATCTTGCAGTCTATGACTTCAAAATTTTATTACATGGTTTGTTCTATCGAAAAGTTAAAGATTTTGATGTGATATCCATAGATGAATTGCAAACTAGTTTGTTGGTTCTAGAACAACGTATGAAAGCTCGTATCATGAAGGATCGAGCATGAACTGAAGGTTATGACAGGGAAATCATCAGGTTAAAGAGGAGGTGGCTAGGGTCTACGAGGAAGAGTCGGAGAAAAAGAAGGTGAGGGGCGCAGTCTCGACAAATTCACCATTGAAAGTTATTGTTGTCACAAACTGACACTTTGCATGAGTGTCCAAAGAAGGAGATAAAAAGGAAGGCAAACTATACAGAAGGAGAACACGAGATGTTATTAATGAATGAGTGATTTTCTGACTTTGATAACAACTCTAGAGAGATGGTGAAGATAAGAGATAATTCGAGTATAAATATGACCAGAAAAGGAAATATAAGGATGCTTGTGAATGGCTTCATGCAAATCATCACAGGTGAAGGGTCTAGCTATTCTTATTCAACAAGAAACATGCAAGATATATCATTCTAAAAAAGGATTGATTATGAAAATTGTCATGCCCTCCAATAAGATGTTAAGACTATTTGCCCACATACAATCAAAGGAGCATGGGTGTTTTAATTCTTTATATGAAGATAATGTCATGCTTTGGCACAAAAATGGACATCTTAGCTTCACGGGGTTGAATATTCTTCAACTAAAGGGATAGTGAGTGGACTGCTAAATTTTATTGCTCTAACAAAATTTTGTAGAGATTGTTTCGTTGGAAAAAAATAGAGAAATTATTTTCCTAAAAAATTTACTCAAGTTCATCAACTTGTACATACCGATATATGTAGCTTTATCACACCTATTTCAAATAGAAAAAAAATATGTACATGAACTATAGCCGTAAAATTTAGGTTTGTTTCCTTACTGAAAATCTTGAAGCCTTTACTGATTATAGGGGTGAATTCATCTCATGGGAATTTGTTGATTTTTGAAATGATCGTGGCATACGACGTCAACTTCCAACCGTCTACTCTCTTCAACAAAGCAGAGTCAGAAAGGAAAAAACAAACCATTATGAACATGGTTTGAAGCATGTTGTCGACAACGAAGATTCCAAAAACATTCTGGCTAGAAGTTTTCAATATAGACTATTCATGTTTTGAGCCGAAATCTAACATCCGCATTTAAAAACAAGATCCTGGGAGAAGTTTGGAGTGACATTAAAAACCTTCAATCTCCCATTTTAGAGTTTTTGGTTGCATACCACATGCTCATATCCGTGATTCCAAGAGAACCAAACTTGATAATACAAGTATAAAATGTGTTCTACTTAGCATCAGTTAGAATCAAAGGCATATCGACTAATGATCCTATTTCACAACAGATTATAATGAGTAGAGATATGGTGTTTGAAAAAACTGACAGATGGGATTGGAGTGAGAGTCAAAAGACAGCTACTATTATTGATTTAGAATGCGGAGATAAAAGGAAGAACATGTTTCAACTAATGAGAGGGAAGTTATTGAAGAGATTGACCAACAAGCTAATCCAAAAGTGAGTGAAATTGAAAGAAGTTCATGAAATTCCTGCGGCACTCACTCACCATCAATTCCTCAAGAAAGGGAGCCCAGAAGACCTTAATAGATGAGGGACCATGTTAGCAGGAAGGAATTATCTGAGGAAGAGTCTTACATGGTCATGTTTGTTGTTGTTAATGATATGTTGTTCTTTGATGAAGCTGTAAAAGATTTGAAATGGAGAATGGTCATTGATGCATAGATAAATGCAATCGAATGAAATAACACTTATGAGATGATATATTTATCTACTAGTGCCGAAAAGGTTGGGGTAAAGTGGTGGCAAAACAAAGTTCAACAAGAATAGTGAAATAGATAAATATAGAGCTCGATTAATTGCTAAAAGCTACACCCAAGAGCATGGAGTCGATTAAATTGAACTGTTTGCACCTGTAGTCCGTTTAGATATTCTTTGTTTGGTGATCTCTCCAACAACTCAGATGTTGAGTCAACATTTTTACATGGAGATCCTTATGAAGAGATCTTTATTGAACAATATCCAGGTTATGTGAAGAGAGGTGATGAACATAAGGTATACAAATTAAAAGACATTGTGTGGATTGAAGAGGCTCCTCAAGCATGGTACAACAACATCAAATCTTATTTTGCAAAATAAAGCTTTGAAAAATTTCCATACGAGAATAGCTTATTCATCAAAGGGAAGGAAACAGGTAAAATCTTAACTATTTGTCTCTCCGTAAATGATTTAATCTTTATTGGCAATGATGAACACGAGTTTGCTGATTTTAAAAAAAAATCCATGATGCACAAGTTTAATAATTGACCCGGGAAGAATGAGGTGTTCTTTTAGCATAGAAGTTTTGCAAGAACTAGAGAGTATTTTCATTCACCAAAGGAAGTACACGCATGAGATGATAAAAGAGATTTGGTATGGATAAGTGCAATCATGTGCAAGAACTAGAGAGTATTTTCATTCACCAAAGGAAGTACACGCATGAGATGATAAAAGAGATTTGGTATGGATAAGTGCAATCATGTGCTTAATCCAATTGTAAACTTATGAACGATAAAATTGTAGTAAAATTAAATAGTAATCACTACAAGCATATTCGACCCGACATTAAACTTGTGGTAACTGAACTGTGTAAATTTATGGATCTTCTCACATAACTTCATTTTCAGGCAGCCAAAAGAGTGTTGAGGTATTTAAAAGGTAGGAAGGAAGACGATGAGAAGTTAATTACTTACATGCTCAATTCAGACAATAGTTACGCTGTCTGCTACTGAAACTGAGTTTGTGGCTACTGTTTCGTGTGCTTGTCAAGTGGTTTGGTGAGGTGACAGTCCAACTGTTTACTGTGACACTAGCTCAGCTATTGTGCTCTCAAAGTATCCTTTGATTCCATTTTCTTCGCGAGTTTACTAAAGATGACGTTGTAAGCTAGTTCTCTCTGTCATCGCAGACATAATAACCGAGCCACGAAAGGTGGACATGTTCATGACTGATGGGTCTGCAAACTTCAGTGTGTAAACACATTACGCGTAGCGTATTCTCATATGCAGGTTCCCTAGATGATAATGGCTAAAAACAGAACAAGAAGACAAATTCAATCAAGTGGCTGTTCTTCTTACACACATTCATCCAAAGAACAAAGACGAGTTTGAAATGGCTTTAGCATATTTACTAGATCAAAAACATAGAATCAAACAGCACCCAGATCCATTTTCTTCTCGCATCTTCTTCAAACTTAACCCAGCCAGCGCAGTTTCTATTATTTAAAAAGGCTCTCTTTCGATCTCTATCAAAACTTTGCCCTGAGTATATTAAAAAAAGGAAAACAGATTCACAAATTAATAACACCAACGAAACCTAATATTATTTAAGAAAATGCGTAGAAAATAGGCAAAGGCACACCTACGTCTGTTTGGAGTAAGTGGAAGAAGAAGAAGGACCCCGCTTGTTACGAAACATCATGTAACCGACGGGTAACACCACTCCGATCATCATTATTGCTGCGCCAATAATGTATCTTAACGGACTCGGCGGCTCTACCTCCATGATTCTCCTGTACTGCACCCGCACCGAATCAGTAGTAGAAGCTTTCTAATTCCGAAATGAATTTGTAAGTGGTAATAGATCTAGATCCATAATAGGGAGGGAGGGAGGGAGACTTACAGGCATCTTCTAATTTAATCGATTTCCAATCGGATCGATCGACTGGGTAATTACGATAATCGTACTTCAACAACCAGAGATTTGCTTGATTGATTGCTGTTTCTTTGACGAAATAGTGAAAAGGAGATGCGAAATTTCAATTTTTTTCTTACGATTCAGGAGTTAGGACTACAACCAGGATCTGAGTTCTGTGCAGTGGTTGTGAGTGAGATTGGCACAGCGAATTGAGCGGGGTTGACCACTTAGGTATTAAAATGAACATTGAACCGGGTATCACATGTCAAGAGTCAAGACCGTACAGAATCTCTTCTATTTGCTTTTTGCTTTTGTGATTGTAGTTTTAAAAACAATTTTATAAAAATAAAAAATTATTCAAAATAAATTTTGAAATGTTTGGTTAAAACTGACTTTGAGTTTGAGATTAATGAAAAACAGTTTTATGTATTTGGTATCAAGTTTTTTATATTATTTTTTAACCTATGAAATTACTTTAAAGGGTCTATATATATATATATATATATAAACTTTTTAAATATTATAGATTTAATAATTATAATAATATAATATAATTAATAATTCAAGTAAATTAAATATTTTTTTATTCGCTCACCAAATTAATTGCAATGTCATCACGAACAATATTTATACAAAAAAAATCATCGGGGATATAATTGGTATTACATATATTTTTTTTATTCTTCCATTAAACTACTTGCAATTTCATCACAAACATATATTTCTCTTACTTTTATATATATATATATATATATATATATATATATATATATATATATATATATATATATATAATGGGTTGAGTGAAAGTGCAACCTAGTCTAGGTCCAACTTATTAAACGCTAAAGAGGTCACGTCTTCTTTGTGACAATCAGGTAGCTACTGTGCACGTGAATTAATTCACGTGCACAGTAGCTTCTGACCGATCACGACCATAGCTTCAACGGGGCGATTCTTCGATAGGTAAAAGAGACCAAGGTGATTCTTCCTGTGAGGGTCTCGTCAGAGATAGTGGCATGTGTAGCATTGGAAAGTGCTGCTGTGGAGAGAGAGAGAACTTCTGTCTTCTCCCATGGTTGTTTTGGAGAGATAGAACTTCTGGTGATCTTCTTCCATGGCACTGAATCTATTCTCTCAACATGGGCACAGTCCAATTATCTGTTTCTTCCATGGCACATTGAAGCTTCTGTCTTCGTGTGAAGAGTGAGGACTGATATTTCATTCACTTGGAATTATTTTGGCAGAGACAAGAATCAGTCGCTGTAGTTGCTTAATGCCTTGTTCATCAAATGCTAGGCAAAACATAAAAACACCGCTTCGTGATTTTTTTGACGGGGCCCACGTAAATTAACCTGCATTTTGTACATTAATAAACACTACAAACCAAAGTTGTCAATACCGCTTCGGTTGTCGTTCGGTTTTCGATTGGAGCGGACGTTCGGTTTCGAACCGTTCCAGTGTTCAGCTTTGATGTCGATCTTGTATATATATATATATATATATGAAAAAAATATTAATTAAACAAGTATAATTAAAATTCAAGATAAATTAACTTTAAATTATACAATACAAACATAAAGTCAAACAAACATAAATAATTTTTTTTTTATAAAATAAAAATTGACGCAACAATTTTTTTTATAATATATTTTTTTATTGTTTTGATTTTGGTTTATTTTTTTTATAATATATATATATATTTTTTAAATTTTTTAATATATATATATATATATATATATATAGCCGAAGGTTGTCCAGCTGGAGAACCAAAGCTGAACAATAAATGAAGGTTGTCCAACTGGACAACCAAACCAAATTCTCAAATATAGTATCCCACATCGCCGAAATCAGTAAAGTAGTTTCTGGTCGTGCCTTTAAAGCTTATCCCACATCGAACAATAACTTGTCAAGGCAAGTAATTTCCTCTATAAACTTCAATTATAAAGTGGCAACATCTGCACGACTTAAAATGATGTCGATGACATTTGTGTGCAAGTTAAAAAGTTAAATGATTTTTTATGTAGCCAAACGGATCACCCGAAGCGAACATAGTTATTTCGCCGGAATTTGGCTGAATTTCGAAATGGACCGAATTTTAACCGAGATGAAAACGACCCCGTTTTGTCTCGGTTTTAATAACTATGCTACAAACGCGTTGTCAAATGGTCACTAGAACGTCATCCACAACTTTCACAAAACGACACCGTCATGATAGACAAAAGAAAAGTTCCGAAAATGTGAAAGCAATGTGAGCTTCAACCAGCACCACCACACCGCAGAGGGTAAGGGTAGAAGTAAGCCTTGGGCAGCGCTGCCTGAGCAAAAAATCTCGAATGCTCTCCTAAGAATACAAGAGATATGAATCTGAGACAAAGAAGAGTCCCTCAAGTATTTGGATTTGGAAGAAGAAGAAGCAGCAGCAGCAGCAGGTCCTTCAAGTCCATCGATCCCTCCTCTGTTACCCACGGCATCCACGTTTTCCAATGCCCTGTAAGACAGTCAGCCAGTCCCCTTTACATTTCTTTATTACTGAAACAAAGAAATATGAATGGCTCTTCGTGTTGAATTGATCGATATATATATATATATATATATATATATATATATATATATATATATATATATATATATATATATATATATCTGTCCTTGTCAATGGTTAGGACGCTGTTGGTATTCTTGCGAAGCTATCAGAGTGTATTGCTTCCAGAGGTGGAAACATTCTCGGTGCTGATGTTTTCGTCCCTGAAAACAAGAGTGTCTTTTATTCTAGAAGGTATTGCATCTAATTTATTACTCCATTTCCTCTCTTTTTGTTTTTGTTATTTTGCTGAGTCACAGTCTTTGTGGTTAGATTTGGCTCGTGGACTTTCAAATTCTAATTTTTCCTTTTTAATGCTTTTGCTAATGGGTCTGTGTTTAAGGTAGTTGGGAGCAAGCTTGGCTTGTTATTTGTGCAAACAACTGGAGGTTAATTTTGGTTTCTGTGCAATGTGGCAGTGAGTTTATTTTTGACCCTGTTAAATGGCCACGGTTGCAAATGGACGAGGACTTTCTCAGGATTTCAAGAATGTTTGATGCAACAAGGTCCGTTGTCAGGGTGCCTAAGCTAGACCCCAAATTCAAGATTGCTGTTCTTGCTTCAAAGCAGGTGGATTTGGTTATATTTTTTTCCAGTTGTTGTTTTTTATGCCATCGATATTAAATTAAACCTGTGTTTGTCTTGCTGCAGGAACATTGCCTGATTGATTTGTTACACTCATGGCAAGATGGAAGACTTCCGGTTGATATTACTCGTGTAATCAGGTGAGCTTTTTGGAATGCCACCTTTTTTATTTTGTATCTCTGGTTTCAAGGATACTAATTATGATTCTTCATGCATTCGTGACAGTAATCATGATAGATTCCCAAACACACATGTGATTCGATTTCTTGAAAGGAATGGTATTCCTTATCATTATTTGCACACCACCAACGAGAATAAAAGAGAAGATGAGATCTTGGATTTGGTTCAGAATACTGATTTTTTAGTTCTTGCCAGGTATATGCAGGTAAATATGATGACAAGGTCCATTTTGCCTCATCTGCTTACTTTTTGCATGCCCAACTAAAAGAATATGGTTATGATGCATACACTGTTGTTGATATAATTGAATCAACTATTGTGACATTTCAATTCACAAAAGTAATTCTTGCTGCAGTTAATATCTAGTGAATTTTTGCTGAGATATAGGAAAGATATAATTAACATTCATCATGGCCTTCTGCCATCATTTAAGGGTGGGCATCCATCAAAGCAGGTTAGTTTTCTAACCTTATTCTTATGAAACAGAAAATATCACATTTTCAACCATTTCAACTTTCCTCCGACTCCCATACATGTTTAATTTGCTAGATATTGTTCGCAGGCATTTGATGCGGGTGTGAAATTAATTGGTGCAACAAGTCACTTTGTTACCGAAGAACTTGATGCAGGGCCTATCATTGAGCAGATGGTAATCATTGTTACTGCACAATGTTCTCATTTAAATTCTAATAATTTTACCTGTTTGTACTCAGTGATGAATATTTCTTATCTCGTCAATTTGGGTTTTGTTTCCTTTTTTTTCAAGTTGCACCGTCACTTCCTCTGCTACCACATTATCACTGTTTTTGCCATGTTGCTAAAATGTTTAAATGTAAACTGTATCTCACTTGGTAAAATTCTCCACTGTGAGATTTATACAATGCTGGACTTCTTGAATTATCCAATAATTGTCAATCAAATATCGATCACCTATTCTACTGTATATAGGTTTGCTGGATGTTGCTTATTTCTGGAATAGAAGGCTATCAAACAAAATCCTAGTTGACAGGTTTCAATATCATGGTGTTCAGGAAAAATAAATAGTCACTGTGAATGGAAGTGGCCATTTTATTCTCCAGGCATCATACACAAACACATCAAATAGGAACCAAGTGTTACTGAAATCTATGAGATGACTGGATCAAGTTGAATTAGTTGAAGGAGAATAAAATAGTCTTTAAAAAGTGCTCAACTATATTTTGTTTTTTGTTTTTGTGAGAGATTTGAAAATGATTCATAAAGAATCTGATTGTTGTGATTTAGATCTAGTCTCCTCTTATGGCTGATGTTCATTCAAGGACTTGTGTGATTGTCGTGATTCGACACACTTTTCCTGGTTGAAAATTAAGTTTGAGTTTGATTTGTTAGAGTTGTTTGCTTGATTTTTGAAGCTATGCTGGTGAAAATAACAGGAAGGATTTGTTCATCAGAAGAAATTGTCTCGATCCCTGTTTTAATCTATCGCCATTTCTGTTACAAGTTCTAATGTTATATGGGGTGTTTCATCACATCTTTCTTAGCATGCTATTGTGATGTTAGGCCCTTGATCTTTATCCACCAGGTGTGGCAGGATATCTGTAACTGGTTTTGCCTTCAACTTGCCTATGTTTATGATATCTTTCCTTACATGTTGCAGGTTGAGAGAGTTTCCCATAGAGATAATATACGAAGTTTTGTGCAGAAATCAGAGAGCCTTGAGAAACAATGCCTTGCAAAAGCTATAAAATCATACTGCGAATTGCGTGTTTTGCCTTATGAAGAAAACAGAACCGTTGTATTCTGAGGTGAAGGCAAAGGAGAGAAAGCTGTTGACAGTGATTATAGTCTGTACGAGCGAATTTGCGATGCGCTGTTTTTTTTCATGTAAGAAATTAATTGATTTTATGTGTTGTATTTTATTATTTTAATATTTAATTGATAAAATTTGTTAGAAATGATTTTTTTCTCACCAAAAAGCGATTACAAGTTGCTACTGCTAATGATTTGAAATGATTTGTTTCTATATGTAGGAAACTAATTGTAAAATTTATTGCTCATATTATTATATTAAAAATATTTTAGAATAATAATAAATAGGTCATATATATATATATATCAAAATATATAATTAGTCTCACATATTTATAAAAAAAAAACATTACAAATAATCATTATTATTATTTTGAATGTCTTATCTATAATAATAAGAAATTTCAACACCTAACAATATTAACAAAAAAGCAATTAAAGAACTAAATAAATGACAAAACAAAATTAAATATTATTATATTTTAAAAAATTATTTGAACTGAAGAATTAAAAAAAAGAGAAAAAAAAAATATTAGTTTTGAAATGATCACCAACAAAAATTAAAATGTAAACATTAAAAAAAACCTTAATAACAATAGAAATAATAAAAATTGGTGAGATCATAATTATTGTTAGAGAAAAAAATTCAATAATTTTTTTAATTTCATAATATTATATTAAAAGTATTTCAGAACAATGATATTAATTTGTTTTTCAAAAAAACTAAGGTTATATATATATATATATATATATATTAAGGCTCTAGTACATAATAAATATTAAATAAATAATCAATCTGACATATTTTAAAGAAATAAAACTTACAAATAATCATTATCATTATTTTGAATGTTTATCTATAATAATTAGAAAATTTAATACCTAACAATATTAACAAAAAATAAATATGATTATATTTATAGAAATTATTTAACTTGAAGAATAAAAAAAAGAGAAATTATAACAAACATTATTTTTGAAATGATTACCAACACAAATTAAAATTAAACTATTAAAAGAAATCATAATAAGAGTGGAATAAAAAACAATTGGAAACAAAAACTAAGAGCATGTATATATAAACATGGACAAAAATAAGAATTATGTAAAAAATATATAAAAAAAGGATTTTTTTTAAATAGTAATGAACAACGAAAACCATAGTTGAAATAATTGTTCATTACTATTTGAAATTGCTATCTCCTCTAGCTATTCTATAAAATAATAGTCGTTGTGCCTGTAAACTGGCTCAGACATCTCTGTTATAAAATAAAAAATTATAAGCGAAAAGAACAAAAAAAATGTAAAAACAAAAGGGATTCAGGATTATTTGTGGCGCGCACAAGCTATCCTGAACACCACGATTATAAAAAATATCCGTGGGAAAAAAATAGGAAAATATATTTAAAAAATGGGTCTAGAGATAAAAAGAAAAGGAATACTTTACAAAAAAAAAACCATGATGCGCGTAAACTGACCTAGATACTCCAATTATAAAAACATCAAAAAAAAATGTATAAGTGAAAAAAAAAAGAAAAAATATAAAAAAAAGTGGATTTAGAGATTAATCGTGGTGCACATCAGTTAGCCTGGACACCATGGTTAAAAAAAATGGAAGCCCAGTTTTGAAAAAAAAAGATCATTTTTTCAAACAGTAATGAGAAAAATAAATTGTGGTGCGTGTAAACTCATCCAGATTAACAATGATTTTTTTGACGTGATGATTCTTTTTTATGGTGGATTAGATGCCTAGGCTTGTTTTTTAATATTTTTAATTTTAATTAATTATAGACAAATATTTTACATTATATTTTATTAACCATTCAACTTTGTCATAATACGAGATTTGAAATGTTGAAAAGTGAGATTTGTGAATGTACTTCGCGCAGGCTTGGCTCTCTATTTATTTTTTAAATCGGGCAGCTTTGTTTTAGATTTCTGATCCACGTGCACAGAAGGCAGCCTTGCGTGAAAATTGAGAAGCAGTGGTCTGGGTAAACAGTGACTAACAACCATTGTGTTTTAGCTATACTGTAATGTAATGTAATAATGTATGCCAAGTTATTCATTTAATTTTTGTAGTTCAATTATTGATAATATTTTTATTTTTATTTTATAACCTGAAACCATATGATCCGGAAAACATATGAATTGGAGTATGGCTCGAAGATCGAGGCCTGTTGACAATTATTGACAACACGTATACATGATGATTACGTATACTTCAAGCTTCAAAGTCACCTAGTGAGATTCAAGCCATCTCTTTCGATTTGACTTGCTGAGATTACAGTAAGTTTGTCACCAGGTGTCTCCTTTGCATATGTGAATAGAGCTACTAAACCGCTATGCTATTTTTTGGTGTGTGTTTGGCTGCTTCTGAGGATGTCTCAGTCTCTCTTCCTAATAAAAAAAAACACTCTTGTTTGTTCCCCTACAACAGTATATACAAGCTAGCTAGCTCCTTAGAATTCAGCCCCTTGTAATAGATGTTTATCCATGGGTGTTTCAATTGAAACTGAAATACGTTACAAGGGCTGTTATATCTTGATTGTTACAAACTTTGATATCTGGGAATTGTCTGAAATTAAAAAGGCAAATTAAGGAAAGAACTCTCTTTGTTCTTTGTCACACTGGTACATGGTTAACTTTCACTTGATTCGCTGTAAGAACGATGGCTGTAGAAGATTCCTCAACTCTGCCAATTCTTACTTCTTGACAATCCTAGACGCAACCTCACAGGAATTACGCTGCCCAACTTTCACACATTTTCCCGAGTTCGTGCACTTGGACATGGAAAAACTGGTAATGAGGTTACAGGAGGACCCTTGAAAGGAGAGTTGACTCTTTTGATCTCATAATAGAGGACTGCACGGGGGAGTTGTGTATGCATTTCTTACATTGCACAGGTAAAATGTACTCGAGGGATTTTCATTTTGTAAAAATATCACTAGTATACCATTGTCATCCCCTGTAGATCATTTAACAAAACTTTCATCTGTCCTATATTCTTGGAGCAATATACTAACACATGGATCATTCTATGCGGCATCGTTTATGCTTAAGCATTTCAGTGAGCGGTCGGTTACTTCCACGCAACCTACTTGTTGCAGAAGATTTTTTATATCATCGACCCACCTCTGCTTGTGAACTTTGCTCTTACACCTGAACTCATGCAGACCTTGTGCTGTTTTAATGCCGAAATACACTTCTTCAGTGCTTTCTCTTTCTTTTATATATCGCCATGCTGTTGTCTCGTCACAAACTCCAAAAACAACACCTGATAGCAGCAGAAGACATTCAGAACATACAGATCTGAAGATAACATGGAACTGGAGAAAGATATGGGGGGGATGCCACACCGGATCTGAGGTAAACCCTTACCTTTGTGCTTCTTGGACAAGGCTCCTCCAATATGTTTGCTTTTGATCTTAATTAGGACCTGAAAAGATTTGTACTGGTGAACTAGGGAGTCTATGGCTAATAACCTATTGATCCAACTTTTCTCCAAGTTAGGATGTACCTGAGACTTCTTGTTGATGTAAACGGTGACGTGTTTCCATCGCAGCACTCCTGAAAATTCCAGCAACAACTGTTTAGATTTAGCATCTAAAAAAAATCACTCCACCGCGGTTGCGTTTCTTAATCAAGATTTTTAGGAAATTCCAGAAGAAACAGAGAGAGCATGGACCTTTCTTCGTGTGCTGCAATAGTTCACCAACACAGGGAGGACCCTGTTCTTGTAATGGGCCATTTAAAGAAGTCCAGTGAGAGCTTGCCATCCCCCTATCATAAGGGCTTATAGCGGCATTCCTTCGTGCTTCTTTTGGTAATCTTGCTTTTAAAGCTGCTTCTCCTCTCAAAGCTGATAAAAAGGACAGATCGTGATACTCTGTAAACAATGGTAAGCGATAGGAAAAACATGAATACCAGGGAAAGTTTGAGCAATTACCCGTGGCTGCTGCTGCTGCTGTAAGGGTCATTAGATCACCTGGACTTTGAATATCCACGGCTGATCTCACAACAGAAGCCATGCGATCATGATCGGCTCCAGCTGATTCTGCTAATTCTATGCAATGTGATGCGAGGAGTTCTGTTGCTGAGGCCAAAGCCATGCTTGTTTTGGAGCTGGAGCCACTAGAATTTCCTGCGGCGGTCACAGCAGCCAAGGCCGCAGCTAGTCTGGCTATAGATACAGCAGAATGCATATGAGCATTTTCGGTGCGTGCTTTGTCTTTCTTCTTCACTTCACGACTACTGAAATCCTTGTAGTGGAACCATTTTCCTATTGATCCAGTCCTTGGACTTTTAGAGCTCATCACCTTCCCTGACTGCAAAATAATTAGATGATAAGAATTGAGTTATGTACCGAAAAAAGCATTGAATGACTTAATTCAGAATTGAGTGGGTTCTGATTCGTAATAGAAAATAATGAGCACAGGATAGAGAAACTATATGATTCACCACCTGTGGTGCCACAATTATCTCTTGAAATGTATCGGGATTCTTTCCAGTGAAAAATGGTTTCTGCTTCTGAGCTAGAGCTTTTGAGATTTCTGAAGCAGAGAGACTCCAGGATCTGGACAAGAACTCCATAGGCTCTCTTGGTGTCTGCGGTTGAGGGATTGCTGGCAGCGCAGATTCTGGTTTCAGCTCTTGGCCCTCCTCCAGGTAATCTAGCAAAGAACCACTTTCAAAAAAAGAATAAAGCCCACTTTCCATTTCTTCTATCTATATCTCAATATCCCAATCAAATTGCAAAGCTTCTCTTTCTTGAGCTCCTTGCACAGATCAGTGATCTATCTCATTAAAAGTACAATAACTGAAGCTCCCTGCAATATCAGTGAAGGATACTACTTCTAAGCAGCAGCAGCAGCAGAACAAGAGGAAGAGGTAGAGGTAGAGCTTCCAAATTAAACAGTAAACGTGCAAGGATTCAAAGATAGAGCATTACTTGCTAGGATCTGAAAGAAGTTGAGAAAGAGATGAAGTAAGCCAAAAATGAAGGTGGAGATCTGCTTTTCTAGCCTGGCAAGCTCAGAGGCTTTATAAACCAGCAAAACAAATACTATACAAGTACAACTTCCTTCGGCACTAACTTCTTATATATAGCTTGTAGCAGCAAAAAGGTCAAGAAACTGCATAATAGGAGACAAAACAGATTACAAAAGCACTTCCCAAAGCCTAGTGCTTTGAAACCTCAGGAAAATAAGGTGAGGTCCCATTAAAGGGATCAAAAGACAGAACTCACGGAACTCGATAGCTAATATAATCCTAGTTTTAAGGACAGTAACAGATCATTATCCTTAATAAACGGGGATTGTTTCTGAAGCACTCATGCAAGAAAGCACAGGATTCTATAAGGAAACAATGGATTATACTTTTTGGACAGTATGAGTACATTTGACCTATGAGAGTGCTAATAAGAGCGCATGGATGATCTCTCTTATAGGTATTCTGAAAGTTATTGAAAATACCAGCCAGCTGATGAGCACTGGCTGGACGGTGGGGACAGTTTAGGACTCTCTCTCTTTCATTTCAACAGCCTTGCTCAAAAGCGGACGTTAAGGTTGGTATCCTTATCTATCAACTTTAAAATTTCTTTCTTTCAAGTAACATTGTCGCTACACAATGTCTGTCTGCATTGTATTTTAAAAAAAAAAAATTTAATTTTTTTTTTTAGAGTAATCATCTTTAGTGTTCTTTATATTATTTTGATATGTTGATGTCAAAAATATTTTTTAAAAAATAAAAATAAATTTTATTTTAATATATTTTTGAACGAAAAGTATTTGAAAAACAACTTAAATCATATTCTTAAACATACACAAGTAAATTTCTTTCTAATTAAAACAAATACATGGATAATGTTATTATTCCTATTTAAAAAAAAATAATTCAACTCATTAATTTAAGTTTGCTTAAATGTTCGGTTAAATTAAAAATTAATAGTAATTAAAATAATAATTTTTTACAATGATTAACTACAAAAAAAAAATCAATCTCATGAAGAAATATCCTTCCAATTTCTTCAAAGATCTTCATGATATTATTTTATAACAGCACAAACCTAAATGAGAATAGGATAATCTCATAAAAGTTAAAACACAAATGAAGCTAAATTTTCAAAAAATATATATTAAAAAATAAAAATTTTAAAATATATATATTCAAGTTCATTCAACTAAATTCATTACTTTGAGTGTGAGACTAGGAATACCTTTAGAATAAAAAATAAAATTGATAAGCTCAATTTTCAAACCAACACAGCATTGAAGAGCAAGATATATATAAAAAAAAAATGGACTCAATATGACAAGCTTACAATCCAAGATATGAGATTCAAGATATGAGATTGAGATAACCATATAGAAAAAAGAGGGAAAAAAAATCACTAAGCTCAATCACCAACAATTTCAATATTAAAAAATAAAATATAAAATAATCAATTACAAAAAAAATAAACTAAAATAGATCAAAGTCAACTAAGTCTAGCCTTTTTAACTTGCGATTTGAGAAATTTCCTTCAATATAGCAAGATCCCCGTATCAATTCAATCAAGACAAACCACAAATTCAAATCTCAATCAAAAATCAACGTGAAGGGATCAAATTAAAAGAAAATAAGGGACCAAAATAATAATAATAATAAAAAAAAGAACATGAACTCTCGTGATTATACAAGTTAGTCCTGGATTATGTTAAAAAGCGGGGCTGGACATTTCATTAATATTCAAAGTTGGTCCCTGAAGCTGTAATTATTTGAAATCAATGAAATTAATTTTATTTTATTTTATTAAACCAGATATTAACGGAGTGACTAAACATTTTCTCAATACATCAGATACCAAATAAAAAAAAATAAAAGTAAAAGAAATAATCACAAGAATATCTCTCCTCAAAGCCTACCATAAAAGGCTTAGCTCGTTAGTCTCTCTTTCGCTATACCTAATTACATACACAGAGCCAATTTGTTGTTTTGTTATCCTGTTAATTATGTTTTGAAATAATATTTTGTGGTTGCGTTGGGACACCGACACAAATGCCAATTTTCATGCTCATGTCAAGTTACGAATAGTAATTGATTATGTGATTTTTAAAACTGTTTTGTTTAGAAATAAATTAAAATAATTTTTAAATTTTTTATTTTAAAAAATGAAAATATCTAAAAATATTGTTTTTTAATTTAAAATAAAAATAAAATAAAAAATATTTTTTAAAAAAATGCTTTTGGTTTATCCGGAAGAAACTCCAACGTGTTATTTTTCCTTGTGACGCACGCATTGATGCGTGACTTGACTGGCCGCCTTGATGAGCAGAGGCCCACAACCAGCCAAAGATTCCGAGTTTACTCAAATTTCAAACTCGGGGATGGGACGGCACATCTCATGAATGAAAGTGTTCATCCTTTTCCTTTTCTTTCGAACAGGAAGAGCTGCAGAGAGAATGCATTCTACGCATGAACGAGATGGCCCATCAGGATAAATGATTTCACCAAGCCACTCTGTTTTTTCAACACACACACACACACATATATATATATATAATGATTTCACCAAGCCACTCTGTTTTTTCAACATATTTATATTGCCCATAATTCTCACGCTCACCACTGGGAGAGTAAGGGGGCTCGTATCAGCTCATAATAACCCTAGCCTGCTGGTGCGCGCGTGTATAATTAGCCCTCTTTTTGTCCCTCGTGGGAGATATTGTAGTCGGCCATTGCTATCACTGTAAAAGGATAGCATTTCAGCATGTGCTTGTCAATAATTCTCACTTATCTTCTCTCCGCTCTTCTTCTTCTTACAAACTCCAAAACATTTTCGAACTTTAGCTGGAAACACTGTTCTATACGCGGATTTGCGGCTGTTTATTAGCTTTTCAAAGTTTTTATCTTGTCGAAATACATCAAAATGATATTTTTTTATTTTTTAAAAATTATTTTTGAAATTAGCACATCAAAATGATCTAAAACACACAAAAATATATTCATTTAAAATGAAAAAAAAATTAAATTTTAGTCAAAAGCTAGTGGGATCGCAATGCTAAACGGGCACTTGAATTCCTTCGGTACAACTTGTAGAACAAATGAAGCTTTAACTAGCACTGTGACATTTTTAAAAGTATTTTTTTATTTCAAAATATATATTTAAAAAAAAAAAACTTTTTGACACGCACATATCACACCATTAAAAAACACTAATAATATCAAATAAGAAAGAAGTATTTGAGAATACATCAAAAAAATAAATAGCAAAGAGTTAGTAGGTTTTTCTGCAATATGTAAAAAGATGTATTGTGGCTTTATAAACCCTTTTTTGACCCCTTTCCGTCATATTATTAAAAAATAATTCAAAATTGAGAGAGAAAGAGAATGATCAGGATAAAAGAGGGACCATATGAGAGTTTAAATCCTTTACAAGAAAGATGAAGTAGATGGGAGATACGAGGAAAGATGAGGAGGTAAAGGAAAACACAAAATTATCAGGAAAAATAAAAGAACAAATCTCTTATTCACACACAAAACCCTAGCCTCCATAGTTTGTTTTTTTCTTCTTCTCATGGAGCTGCGCCACCACATAGTAGCTCTATCACTGCTAAAAAAAAAAGTAATGGCATAACACAGCCACCATACCCCTTAATACACTATAATACAAGTTAGTTTGTCCGTGCGTTTGCGCTAGATTTTTTTCTATATAAAAAATTCATTGATTTTATGCATGTTGTAATTGGTTATTTTAATCTTTAATTAGTGAAATTGTAATTAATAGAATCTGTTAGAAACGAGGGTTTTTTTCTGCCTAAAAGTGATTGAATGTTGCTACTGTTAAAATTATTTTGATAATTATTTAATTGATATATTGTACAATTAGAATCAAAGAAATTCTGTTAAAATAAATCACGTGCTCCGTTTAACATGCTGGTTAATTGTTGTGTATTTTTTATTTGTTTTGTGAATTATTTCATTAGAAAGTAGCAGAATTACAATAGTTGAATGTTAGCACAGATTGTTTTACGCAGCAAACAATTGATTGATAGTTTTGTTTTAACTACTTTAGTAATAATTTAATTGGTAGATAACAAAATCATAATTGATCAAATTGACTATTGAAAAATTATTTATTGCCTGAAGCATACTAATTGTTTGTTAGGCATGTTTTAACTATTTGATGAATAATTTATTTGACAGATAACAAAAAAACAACCACCCAAATTTATCGAAGATTATTTTTCAGATTTTTTCTTCATATTATTATATTAAAAGTTTTTTTAGAGTACTAAGATTAAATTTTATTGTGAGATTTACAAAGAAAAGTTAATTCAATTTTTTAAATATATTTTTAAATAATCACCAACACAAATTAAAATTTAATAAATAAATAAATAAATAAATAAACATTAATAATAGTGGAAGTAATTAAAATTGAAAACAAAAACTAAAAGAATATACATATAAACATAGACATAAATGGGAACTATATAAGAAATATATATAAAAAATAAAAGAATTAAAATAAAATCAAATATTAAAAGTATAAGGCCCGAAATAAAAAAAAACTTATATAATAAATTTCAGTTAAAGGACAAAATTGAAACAATCTAAACATTGATACAGGAAAAAAAATTAAAGAATTTAACAGAACATGGGAAAGTAAAAAAGAGTGAGGACCAGAATGAAAATGAAATATATAATCAATTTACATGGAAGGATAAAATTGAAACAAATCAAAACTTTGATGCCAAAAATATTAAAAATTTCAAACCAATTCGGAAATTAAAAGAGCGAGGACCAAAATGAACTACAATATATAATTAATTTCAATTGAATGACCAAATTGAAATAGATCAAAATATATGTAACAGAAATAAAGACCATACAAAAATAATCAAAAGATCAGAGACTAAAATAAAATCAAAATAAATTGTCAGCCTGATGTGGACTTGCTGAGGCACGAGAGAGAAAAGGAGGGGGAAATTCAACCAACCACTGACACGTCTTTGGCCACTTTGTAACCACACGCGTCACACCATGAGGAAGATAACATGACAAAAAATCATTCTAAATATCGGTTGAGTATTTTAGGAGGCCAGAAACCACCGCACAAAACCCGCATAAGAGCTTCCGGCGATGCACCAATAGTAATTCAGCAGAAAATGTAATAAAACAATGATAAAATGATGCAATATCTCTGCGACTAACTTTTGAATTGTCTTATATGATGGTTGTCTTATATGATGATAAATTTGTATTTATCCATTTGAAAATATGTGCAATAACCTTTATGCCCCAACAATAACTGTGGGTTTTTTCTTCTTATTTATGGGTATTATAATTATTTTACTGTTTACAGGAGAAAAAAAAATCAAAAACACCCAGCACGCAGGATCGAAAATGCTGTGAACAAGAAGGGCAAAATAATAATTTTACTATTCCAATTGATAATAATGATTTCCTTAAATCGAGACGAACAGTGAAATTATTGTCAATCACTATGCAACTCCTCGATCTCTATTAGCTTTTTAATGAGTCGATTTGCTGCGCGTTAGCGCTAGGCTTTTATATATAAAAAAATAATTGATTTTTAATATGTTGTATTTTTTTTTAATTTTTTAAAAATTATTTTTGATATTAGCACATCAAAATCATGTAGAAATATTTTTTTTAATTTAAAATTAAAAAAATTTAAAATTTGTTTAAAAGCGATTTTCAAACGCATTACCAAACACTCTTGTCATATCTCACCAGAATTATAGTTCAATCAATTTTTTAAAATAGTAATGAAAAACGAAAACCACATTTCAAATCACTATTCATTACTGTTTGAAATTGTGATATCCTTTGGCTATGTATAAAATAATAGTCATGGTGCACGTAAACTAGCTTGGACATTCTAGTTATAAAAAAAATTTATAAGTTGAAAAAAAATAAAAAACAATGTCAAAGGATTATTCGTGACACGTGTAACCTACCCCGGTTATTAAAAATATATATATGTGAAGAAAAATCGTGAGTGCGTGTAAACCGACCGGACACCGTGAGTATAAAAAAAGCCTGAAAAAGAAGAGGAAATTTTTTTTCAAATATTAATAAACAATGAAAATTGCAAGAAAAAAATTAAGTTCAAAGATTTATTGTGATGCGTAAAGGTGACCCGGCACCCGAGTTATCGAAAAATGACTAAAAAACATGTCAAACACTTATGAACAATAAAAAACACTGTTCTTTACTCAAAAATCATTTTCGGTGGCAGGGGGACTCGAACTCCAGCAATCTGAGAAAAAATATTTACTCCTATTATCTATAATTAACTAATTAATTGGCGATGCGGCGAGTTTTTTTTATCTATGTAGAAAATTAATTGCTTGTATATGTATTGTATTTTATTATTTTAATTAGTAATATATATATATATATATATATATTGAGGCGCTAATATTAAATAAATATAAAAATATATAATTAGTCTCACATATTTATAAAAAAAAAAACTTCCAAATAACCATTATCATTATTATGAATGCCTTTTCTATAATAATTAGAAATTTGAACAACTAACAATATTAACAAAAAATAAATCAAAATACAAAATAAATGACAAAACATAAATAAATATTATGATATTTAAAAGAATTATTTGACTTGAAGGATAAATACAAAGAATTTAAAAAACAACAAAGAGAAAAAAAATAATATATATCAACTTGAAAATGATCATCAACACAAATTAAAATGTAAATATTTGAAAAAAAAACTTAATAAAAGTGAAAATAATAAAAATTGGTGAGACCATAATTATTGTTAGAAAAACAATATTCCATATTTTTTATTTTATAAGATTTATTACTCATACTATTATATTAAAATTATTCCAGAGCAGTGATAATAATTGTTTCCCCCAAAAAACCTAGGATATATATATATATATATATATATATATATATATATATATATATATATATATATATATATATTAAGGCGCTAATATTGAATAAATATAAAAAAATATAATTAGTCAGACATATTTAAAAGAAAACAAAACTAACAAATAATCACTGTTATTATTTTGAATATCTTATCTATAATAATTAGAAAATTCAAGACTTAACAATATTAAAAAAAAGCAATTAATAAACAAAATAAAAATAAATATTATTAGATTGTAAGATTGTATTTGTTAGTTATAAATATGGCCATAAACACTTATAATGATCTCTTTCCCTCTCTTAGATATAAATGCTTGTACGTTATTTATTTGTTCATTCCTTGTCCAGAAACTGCTTTGGTGGAAGAAATCCAAATTTTAGTTGTGCAAGCGTAGGGTCAAGAATGAAATTTTTGGCACCTCTCTCTGCTATCTCTAGGAAATGGGATAACTTTATGGCTCAAAAATTGAGCAGGTGGTTGAGGTTTTTATTGAAAGTGATATTTATTCAAAAATAAAACAATAAAAATTATTAAATTATTCTGATAAAAAGAAAGCAAGGAAAAAACTATTATTATTATTATTGAGATAACAATTTGAAAAAATTCAATAAAAAAATGTCAATAAATTGTTTTGAAAAAAAAACATAAGTGAAAAAAAACCAAAACGAAATAAAAAAAACGTCAAAATCAATAAAAAAATAAGTGAAAAAAGAAAAAAATAAGTGAAAAAGAAAAAAGAAAAAGTGAAAGTGAAAAAAACGTCAAAATCAATAATAAAAAAACAATCAAAATAAATAAAAATGAAAAAAACAAAGTGAAAAAAAAAAAGCAAAGTGAAAAAATTGAAAAAATTGAAAAAAAGTGAAAAAATGTGACTACCCTTCGCCCCTCTCCACATGCTTTGCCAACAAGCTACATGTGTTTCTTTGTTTATTTTGTGGATTAATATATAAATAGTAGCTGTACTTGTTAAAGAAATTGTATAGTGTTTCAGCGTTATGGTTTAGCTTTCTTAATAATTATCGCCACCATATAAAATATTAAAATAAGCAACACCTTTGTTTTTAGTAAAACCTTGTTGGAAGGTTTATATAGAACCATCCAACAATTTGTTTTTCTTCTAAACACCCACTTATATCATATTAGCTTATAGTCTGGAGTTAAATAATATTGAATTCATTTTGTCATTTACCGTTTCTTTTCAAACGACAATGTCCTTAGAAAACATTACATCATGAAATATTTTTGGATCATCTTCTATGTATTCTTTTCAATTTTTTATTTCTGTCGCCTTCCACTACAAATATAATTGAGTCGGCGAAAACAAACTCTCTATCTATATGTTTTTTTCTCTAGCTCTTCCACAAAAACATATAATTAATGTTTTTTTCAGTGTTTTCCAATGATTTTAAGGTACTGATGTTAAAGATGATTTTTTTTTAATATGTTCCAAAATAAATAAAAAAACACTTTTGAAAAATACTATGCACCACAAAATAAAAAAAAATCCACTTAGAGCTTGTTTGATACGTGGTAGTGGTTGCTTTTATCAAGTGTTTTCAAAATAATTTGTTTTTTTTAAATATTTTTATTTTAACATATCAAAATAATATAAAAAATTTCAAATCAAATTAATGTTTTTTTAAATAATTTTAGAACGCTAAAACAAGCACTAAATTTCACCAAACATATTTTATTCTTATTAGAGTTTTAAAGTGGCCATTGACATACAGCATGCCCAAACCCAAAAAAAAAAAAAAAAAAAAAAAGCAAAGTACAATTCACAAGTTGAAACAGAGCAAGGCCACTCCACTCTTCAGGCATAGTCTTCGGAGACCGGAGCAGCGGTATAAGATCCAATGAAAATATCGCCATAAACAAGCCCAGCCAACCCACCTCCGATGAGTGGACCTAGCCAGTAGATCCAGTTCTGCGAGAAGTCTCCGCTAACAACAGCCGGGCCAAATGAGCGAGCTGGGTTCATCGAGCCTCCACTGAATGGGCCCGCAGCAAGAATGTTAGCACCCACAATGAACCCAATTGCAATGGGTGCTATCGTTCCAATGGACCCTTTTTTGGGGTCTGCGGCTGTAGCGTAGACGGTGTAGACCAGTGCAAAGGTTATGACAATCTCCATCACCACTCCCTCCACAGCATTCATCCCCGCTGCAACTCCATGAGTCGGGATGCTCTGTCAAATCCATTAAAACAGCTCTGAGATTTATAAGAAAATCCTGATAAACGTCTAGGAGTTTCCATGCCAGCCTTCAAATACTCGGGGAAGAAACTTTGAGTAGATAAATTAAATTAGTTTTCTCCGTGACTATTTAAATCATCAGATTACGACTAGTCACTTCTATCCTGCTCTGTATACATGATTAAATAATTAGTATTATTGGAATTTAAATGGTTCTTTAACATGGTATCAGAACCTTGTTGACCCAGCAGTCACGGGTTTGAATCTCACCACCCCCATTCTATTTGATAAAAAAATCAAGCACAAGGTGATGTGAGCTTGTGCAAGTTTCAAGCCCAAAAAGCTTTCACTCGAGGTGTGTGTTAGAGAATAATATAAATCATATTATGGAGCCTCACTTACTTTTAGGTGAGATGGTTTCTTAACAACATAGACTCACATCACACCTTGTGCATGATTTTTATCAAATAGAATAGGAGTTGTGAGATTCGAACTCGTGATCGCTAGGTCAATAAGAATTTGATATTATATTAAGAAACTATCTTACCTAATAGCTTAAGCGGGTTAGGTGAGATTCCAAAATATAATTTATATTATTTTTTAACAAAATTTACCAACCGAATCATGTCCCTGGTACTTCCTAGCCTAATTTTCCCAAGTAACATCACTAAATTATCGACCCAAAGGTCTTGATGTTTAGTGGTAATTAATTATTCTTGAAGGGTTCAATTTTTCAAATGCTAGCCCATAATTAATTAAAAAGTTAAAAAATGCTCTTTATGCATATGGCCTTTTCAGGATGCATAATAGTCTTACCTCAGCACTCGTGACGAATTTGAGGAGGAGGCAGGCGACAATGGAACCGAGGCATTGAGCAATCCAATATAGAAGGCCAGAAAGGATGCTGATGTTGCCTCCAATGACCAGTCCAAAGGTGACAGCTGGATTTAAATGGCCACCTGATATGTTGGCTGCGACGGAGACTCCCACAAACAGGGCGAATGCATGAGCCACAGCCACCGCAACTAGGCCAGGTGGATCTAAGGCCGCATCCGCTGTCAGCTTACCTGTTCCACATAGAAGCAGAATTTAGCACAGATATTCTTACTTCGTTCCGAATTGCATAATTATTACTGTCTCGTTGACCTTTTCGCTTGTACTTTATAAATCATAATAGCTGGCATTAACAGTTGCACAAAAAAATCCCATAATTAACACACGAGTTTTTTTTATGAGAAGGCTGTGTTTCAACCACGTGTTAATTACGTGCATGGCATGAGGACCCTTTTGTTAGTAAATAGTAAGCTTTGTATATCTTTTCACTGTGCTACTAATTAACTAATAAAAAATTATATTATCTAAAAAATTATGTTTTTAAGTAAATTTTTAGAATATAATTTATAATATTTTTTAATATACCATCTCAAACTATAACTCTTTGATCTTGAAAATTATACACAGACTCATACTATCTTATGCTAGATTTTTATTAAATAGAAAATGAATAGTAAGATTCAAACTTTTGACTGTTGGATCAGTCCGTCTCTGATATCATACCAGGAAATCATATCGCTTAAGAACTTAAACTATTAGATAAAATTTCAGAATATAATTTATTTATCATCTGATATTTTTTGAACTTAACATATTTCAAAATCCCAATATATATGTAGACGTGATTTATGGGGGAAAACGTCGAGTGATGAGACTGCTACTTACTGTAAGCGATAGCCGATCCAACGCCGGCAAACACGAAAAGAAGAGTGGCAATGAACTCGGATAAATAAGCCTTGAGAGAGCCACCACTGAAAGAGTCGCCAAGACTGCCGGAAGCTATCTTCACCATTCTCGCCGGGATGATTAAGCTTAACTATATATCAAGATATAGAAGTAACTAGCTCAAGCTCTTTTTTGAGGGCTGCACTGATTTCACGGGGGGGCGTGGTTTAAATATATAGCTCCACCGGTGCCTTGCTATGCTGATTTTGCAATTAAAGCATCATAGCCGGCACCGACCATGGGACCCGGCGTTAGATCACTGGAAGCCGACCAACCGCCTTTGAAATTTAATTAGTAAAAAAACACTAATTATGAGCACAAGACAACTAATTTAAAAACCAACATCTTATTATAACTTGCGAGGATAAGCATGTTTTGATGGAATAATTCTATGGCCCTCCTGATGTCATTTTCTTCGTATCCGACAACAAAAGGCACGGCATTTCTCATTAATAAAACTAGTTTGAGAGACATTTTTATTTTTATTATTATAATTATCAAAGCAAAAAAAAATGATGTTCTTAAACCTTTTTGTTTAACATAGAAATATGTTTTTGTAAATTTAAAATATATATTTGTTTAATAAAATAAATTGAGAATTATATATATCAATAAATAATAGTCTAAAAATTAAATAGAAAAAAGAGTGGATATTTATTTAATTGGTTTGAATTAATAAAATAAAATTCTATTCTATCATTTCGAGCAATAACTCAACAACGTCAAAACTTACTCTTAATATTGCGAGATTCTTATATAATGTCAATTGAAATAAAACATCAAACTAAATCCTAGATCAACTCAATGTGAAAGAATTAAATTGAAATTTTAAAAAATAAATTGAAAAAATTTATTTAAAATAAAAAACAATTTGGATAAGTATTGCATTTCTTAATGGATTGTGTTGTTCTCTATATTGCATCTATTTGTTTTTAATATCGATAATTTCTTAGCATTTTTTAGAGAGCTGGCAATGACATCCAAGTCAATGAGTTACGATCTTCTTTTAGATAAGGTTCTTGTGAAATTCAATTATCAGTCCTTAATTTGATCAAGCCACATCTCTTTCTGCTTCAATCTTTGATTTAATTGATGCAATTGAAAATTTTAATACGAAAGTGATCTATTAAAAATTTGTATTTGCACTTGATAATTAAAAAACTAGGTGCTTACGTCCTCAAACCATTAATTTTAATTTAAAAAGATATATATATATATATATATATATAATATATAACTTAATGGATTGTTTTTCAAGGCACTGATCCTTCAATGATGAGAGCAATGTCAAGAAGAGAGGGATGCCGAGTGAGTCGGCAATTATTTATTGATCATGATGTGGATCAGTTTCATTAAACATGTATTAAACTACATACGGTTTCAGGACAGCATTAAAATAAATCGTGGGTGGCATTGAAAGCTCCACCAAAAAAAGGAAAGGAAAGTTTGAGAAATTTGAAGCAGTTGACTTTTAAGTTGTTTTCTAAATTATTTTTATTCGGAAATGTATTAAAATATATATTTTTTATTTTAAAAATTATTTTTGACATCAATATGATACAAAACTATCATTAATTAAAATTTTAAGATAAAAAATGTTTTATTTAAAAAAAAATAGAGTGTTAAACAACTCTAAAATGTTCAATAGAAGTTTTGTTCATGGACCTTCGAACTTGTCAGATCTAACCTGTGTTTCTCTTCGACGAAGCAGACTGTTCTGTTGCCTTTCAGGCCCATGCTATCTACTTGTTGCCATGCGCTCGATCATATAATTTGATGAATTTTCTTTCTAATTTCTGGTACCATATATTTACCCTTATCAAAAAGATTAATAGCCACACAATTGTCAGGCAGCCAGCTGATTGGGCTTTTGCTCTTTTAGTGTCCGTGATATAGTTGTCAATAATGTTTTTGTCGTTGTTACGGTTTTTGATTGGAACAAAATGTTTTTTCGGAGCATTTTAGTGTGTAATTTTGATATCGTCATTGTTCATATATATATATGGAAAAAAAATATTGATTTAACAAGCATAATTAAAATTTGAATTCTTTTTTATTTAAAATATTTTGGTGTTTTTAAATTATTTTGATGTATAAATGTCAAAAATAATTTTTTAAAAATAAAAAAATAGATTTTGAACCCGGAACGACACGCCCGGAACGGAACCGAGGCGTTTCGGCCAGAATTTCTGAACGGAACTGAATTATGTTACATGTTATTAAAAGAGCGCCGTTTTGTCCGGTTTTATGAGCGGAGCGTTCCGGCCGGAACGAAAACAAATTTTACAACACTAGTCTGTGGAGGTGAGTTACATGTTATTTCTTTAAAATAAAAATTATAAAACGAACTCCGTAGCTTGATCTTTCTAGATTCTTTCTAGATTCTCGATCATAACAACGACTGAAAAATCAAGATTTAAAAGTTTCTAATCTAAAAACCTGATGTCAACCTTTTTTTTTAATCTAAAACATCCAATAAAACATTTTATAAATTGTAATAAACCTATCAATAACATCAAAAAACTTTAAAAAACCACTCTAAAAACCAAAATTAACCCAAATTAAAAAATTAACTCAAACTTATATTTGTTTTTTTATATTCATGGTACATCACTTAAGAATATATTCAGAGAATTAATTCAGATGAATATTTTTTAAGACTTAAAAAATATTCAGAGAATAAAGATTATTTTAGCAGTTCTAGTAATTCCAATCAAACAGTTTAATTTTGAAACCTTAACCTGACTTCATGACTAGCTCAAGTTTTTAATTAAACCATATGATAACTATCCCAAAGTTAATCAATCAATTTAATGGATTCAAAGACAACTTAGATGATTGATAAAAATATATAATATAATTGTTTTTTTGAAAATAAAAACATATTAGGTTTGATAAGTAAACTTGTCAAACTATTGAATCAAAAACCTGAGTCAAAACTTTAAATCTACAAATTGAGTAATGAACTCGAGTGAAATTAATAACTTATCAAAGAATATGATGCATAACTACATATATTAGAAACAATATCTAGAAGTAAAAATTCTCTATCGTCAAAAATATAATTTATCTATTTAAGACATTAAAAAAGAGTGTTTATCTAAATATATGAAAGGAGTATTTATCTAAAAAGAAATCTTTTACAATAAAAAAACATGAAAAAAAGAAAAAAAGGATCAGGCATTGACAAACCTAACCCTTTTATGGTGGGCCCATTCACAAGTTGTCAGACAACCTATACGACTGGGTATTTTTTTTCACTACCTTTAAGGTGGATAACATGTCGTTCACCGTTTATTTTTGAATTTTTTTTATTAGAGAACGCATCGTCTATTCTTGCACAAATTCTAGCCATAACAATTATTAGAAAAATCAGGGATTAATAGCTTTTAACCTAAAAACCCATTTTCAACCTTTTTTTTTTACTCAAAACACAAAAAAAACTCTATAAATCGTGATAGACTTATTAATGGTGTAAAGTAAAACCCAATAAATTGCTCTAAAAACCAAAATCAAATCTGAACCATAAATTTGTTTTTACATTCCTTAAAGATAAACAAACACATAATATGAACTCCTCTAATTAAATGAAACAATTTAACATAAATTTATTCATTTTGGTGGCCTTAATCGGTGTTAATGATGTGCTTCTCTATCTACCATCAGAATCTGACAACCCCCCTCTCTTTATGAGGTACTAAAAACACAATAAAATGAACTTATTTAACCAAAGTGATTTTGAAAAATATCGAGGCATGCAAATTGTATAAGGATTGTGATTTCTAAAGTTTAAGAGTAAAATATATGTTGTTTTAAACTCATGGTATGTCACTTATGTTTGACACTTTTTTTTTTTTTATTTCGGACCCTATTATTTCAATCTCATATTGTCTTATGAAATCAAAATTGATTGGTCTTCAATTAGGATCAAATTATTAGGGAAAAAAAAATCAAGGATCAAATTCAAAAGAAACATTTTTTTTTTTTCATAATGAGTGGATAATGTAAAATCCATGCATTTCAGTTTATGAGGTAATGTCCAAGAAAATTGATTTTTTTTTACTATTAGACATGATATATGGTGTTGGTAGCTTTTTCAATTTTTTTTCTTTGTCCGAACCTTATAAATAAGACATGTAAGAATAACTTTATATATATATATATATATATATATATATATATATATATATATATATATATATATATATAACAATTACCATTTCCATTGACGTGGAAACATGGGTTTTCAAGAACCTTGGAAATAACAAGATAAATATTTATATTATGAAAATAACCTTAGAAAGAAGTATATATTTCATGAAAGGAGACACATGTTTAAGAGAAATAGAAAAAATGAAAGAAAGGGTTAATCCAACATTGAGTTTATATGAGAATAATTATGTGTTTGTGGACTGTCAAATAAATTAAAGCCTAATTAAAAATGATTTGGTAAATATTTTTAAGCAATTGAGTTTTCGATATATCTAATAGGATGTGAAGCTTTAATGTGTAGAGATTAAAAGAATATTCCTATTTTAGTGTTGAGATAAAATATAAATACCAAAAGGTAAGAATATCAAAGGGTGGGAATGTCAAAATATATAAATATCAAAGGATAACTTGTTACCTATATATATGGTCATAGTCCTCAATTAAATGTCATCCTTCATTCTCATTTTGACATCTCATCATCAAAGAAAAAATAAAGTTACAGCAGAGAGAATCAAAGAGCTCTCAAAGGAGAACGTGTCAATCTGGAAGGTCATCCATATGACTCTACCTTCGGATATGAATTCATATACGTTTTCGCTTAATTATTTATGTGTTCTTGATAATTCAACATGAATAATTTCTATATGTTATGAAATTTACAATCCTAATAGTTCATCATAACATGAACCCCCATTCTCACCTTTACACGACAATTTTGTGTTGTGATTTGTTTTTATACATGCATACCATTATCTTAATTAATCTAATTGACGTTTTCTATTTTAATTTGTGGTATAGATAGTATTAATGTTCAACCCGTGTTGCGTTACTAGTCAAGAGAAAACATGAAAGTATTTTAAGTGGTAATATTATTATACAAGATAATTTAAGAGCTTTAGGCAAATAGTATTTTGAAGATAAAAAGAATAAAAAATAGGATAATAACCTTGGTGTTTATAAAATTAACTATTTTAAAATGACCACATACAAAAACAAATGGAGAGATAATTCTATGTTAGGACAATGATAAGGTAAATAATTTAATTAAAATATATTAATGTAATCATCATTAAAAACATTATAATAAGGTATTTCTCGTAAGTGAACATACTTTCACTAAGCAACAAATTAATTTCATTCAACCAACAATTTTGAAGGCATTTAAACCCTAAAACTCTTCTGCAACCCCCATAACTCCATCACCCAAAACCCCCCTAAGAAATTCAATATCTCTGAAATAAGACTAGATTATATTTGTCTTTCTCAATTTATATATTTTTTTCTCAAGTGATGTTGAGCCTTCATATAACCATCATCAAACCCCTCTTATTGAATAGACCTCGTGAACACAAAAAATAAACATTTTGATGGTATAAAAAAAATGGTGTTCACAATAATTTTTGAACCAAAATAAAAAAGAAAACAAATTAACATGCAAAAAGAGTTTTTTCAATAATGGAAAGGGGACGCTTTCTAGTCATTAATTAATTAATAATAATAATAATAACAACAATTCCTCGAACGGATGGCCTATCCGTGGATACTTGGTGAAAAAGCCAGAGAGTACGTTCATGCATGATGCCTAGTAACCGGTTTCCCTGGAAAACAAGCACGCACTCACATGCCACCCACCAAGATGGCTTGGCTTCACCTGAACTGCTCCCATCAATGGGTGCTTTAAACCATGATAAACCCTAACCAATAATTGAGAAAAAGATGTGGTTTGGAAAAAGAAAAACAGAAAAACATGATTGATTTTCCTCCGCAGTGCACATGGCCGAGCAATGACGATATTCCATACAGACCCACTAAACAAATTATATTACAAAGTCCTTGGCAACCAACCCTTCAAGAGCGATCATGCAATGATAATGGCAGTCCAAAGCTCTGCACTTATCAGCATCATCTTCATGGCCCCTCTCTAAACTTTAAATTTGGACTATTATAGCGAGCAAATGCTGATACTCTGACACTCAGGAGGCCTTCGACTTCAAAATATTGAAAAAAGGTTATGCGAGGCATGTGGGATTTCTGCTATTCTGATGATTGCCTTCATTATCATCCACACTATTATCTGTTTCTTAGAGAAATCCAGTTTCGTAATTAAAGATTTCTTACAGAAAACCAAGATCCATGCATCGCATCACAGTGGGGTTTGGTTAAGCTTCGATATTTTAAGGTATTTATCCGGTGGGTGATATTTAAAGTAGTTCAATGAAAATGTTTGTTTAAGAGTGTGGCTGAGATTGGTTTTGGAAGTGTTTTTCATTTAAAAATATATTAAAATGATGTTCTTTTTATTTTTTAAAAACTACTTTTATATTAGCACATGAAAATGATCTAAAAACACTTAATATGTTTTATTTTAAATCAAAACTAAAAACATTTTTTTTTCAAAATCATTTTCGAAACACAACGTCAAACATCCCGGAGTAAATTATCAGGGTTATTGATCTTGTTTAGTTTCGGCTGAAACAGTCAAAACATTTTGTACCGGTAAAAAAACGGAGATAAAACGATGTTGTTTTTGTCTCGGTTTTAATTCCAGTCCGTACCGGAATTACCGGCCAAAACGCCCCAGTATCATACATGATGTGCCGTTTCGGCTTGAAAAAAAATCAAATAATTAAATCAACAAAAGGACACCAGATCAGGCCATTCTCCGGTCGGAACTATGTATTTGGCATTTATACCCACCTTGTTTTCACTCGCTCTCCTTACTGGAAAATAATCAAAACCTGTGTTCGATGGTGATGCTTTCATTAAGAGATTGCTTGACAAGGAGTTTGAGTTGAGGGGTTGTTGGGCAAGGGTCGGGACCACTTGAGGATCCTTGGTTAACCTCTTAATTTGCTCCTCTGCTTGCCTTCTACCATCAAGACTCAAGAATTGAATCAACAGTAGAGAAAAAAAAGAAAAAGAGGGCAACGGCCAGGGTTTTTGCTTTGCTTTGCTTTGTATTTTAAACTTTAAAAGGGTGTTCTTAATTTTCAAAATGTTTTATAATTTAAAATATATATTAGAGGAAGAGGCTGGAAGCCTGAAATGAGAGCAATTGAGTGTGAGTGTGAGAGTGAGGTATGAAATTTATAATTAATGGGCCTCGCCTATTGATAAAAAAAATAAAGTAAAGTAAAAAATAATTAAAGGGGTAGCAGCTAGCAGCAAAATCACGGGTATATTCAACGTGCAAGTCTTACAAACTTGTTTATTTAAAAAATAGTTTTTACATCAATTATCAAAATAATATATATATATATATATATATATATATATATATATATTTTAATTTAGATGAAAAATAATATTTGACAAATTTGAATTATATTTGTTAAATTAATATTTTTTTTCATATATATGATTAATTAATAATATATGAACAGTACAATTTCGAAACGGGACGCCAAAACGCTCCGAAACTGAAACATTCCATACCAATAGAAAAAACAAAACGTTAATCAAAACGGTATTAATAAACTTGTAAATTATATAAATTATATAGGTTCCGGAGAACTGTTTTGTTTATTTGTTCTCACATGTATATTTTTATTAGAGGGGAGGCACCTCGACTCCCTCTATCGGCAGTTATGATGAGCACTGAAATGTGAACAAATGATTAAGCTTTTAATTTGGTGGAGACTCCCATGAGTGATTCTATATCTTACTACTAGATTCTGTCCATGATTAGCTTCTCCTCCTCCTTCATGCATGATTCGCTACATGATCACATGCACCAACTTTGGACTATATGCGATATCCATAAATGGACATCTCTGAAAATTAATTGTTAATACCAATAAATTACTTTGATTGAGGATTAATAATTAACATCGTATCTAATAGAACATGCTTATATGGCCTCCAAATCTCTAATCATGTTGGACCGTTTATATTTTTCTCATTTTCACTTGCTATATTCCATGATCTGTCCCCCTTCAGTATCTGATTTTTCAACAAGGCCATTTGATGATAGGAAGTCTCAAACCATCTTTATATAATTTATATTTGGTCGGCAGCTAGTGATATACCTAGGAAGACTTGAATCCTCGATCATTTACTCGGCTAGGTTCACAAAGCTTATTTAATCCAATAACACTATAGTTAAGAACAAAGATGGCCGTAATAAATAAATCAAACATCGGAAATTTAATGGTGGGGTCTTTTTAATCTACAACACATCGATCTTAATATTCCTCGACATGCAAGAGATTAATCTGACCATCACGACAATGAAAAGGGATCTAACTTTGACCTCTGATGAGGGGTTAGCATTGCCATCTTCTTTCTTGTATGAAGTTCAATATTATTTCTGGTTCCTCTAAAAACTAAACCTATTCGACAACTATTAAGAAAAAAAAATTATTGTTTTTAGATCATTTTGATACACTGTTAAAAATAATTTTAAGAAAATAAAATAATATCATTTTGATGTATTTATAGAAAAAAAATACTTCCATGAATAACTTCAACTACTTAAAGTGTCGCATAAGTTTTTAGGGGCGTCACAAATAATACTAGAATACGACATTGAGTTAGTTCGAGTTTACCTGAAAATCTTGCAATCGGATGAGTTTTTCTCTTCTTACAAACAAACAAATAGAAATTTAATCGAGTAATTATATTTACTTCTTATATAGAAAAAATTGGAAGCAGGCCCATTTGTTAGATGAAGACACGTGTTAGGAAAAACTGAGGACAAATTCAGTGAGGGAGAATGGGCAGGCTCTCTTATATAAACCACTGACTTGAACAACGAGAGGCAAGAAGACAACATCGACCACTGTTGCATATTCTCTCTCTAGCCCCTTAATTTCTTCTATCATCTTAGAAAAAAACAACAACCTTGGCAGCATGAATCCATCTTCATCAAAAGGTAGAAAGAAGCAACATCAACAAGCACAGCAGGAACCTGCAGGCACTGGATTAAGGTTTCTAGGTGTCAGGAGAAGGCCATGGGGAAGATATGCAGCAGAGATAAGAGACCCTTCAACAAAAGAAAGGCATTGGCTAGGCACCTTTGACACTGCCGAGGAAGCTGCCTTGGCCTATGACAGAGCTGCTCGCTCCATGCGCGGTTCTCGTGCTCGCACAAACTTTGTTTACTCAGACATGCCTGCTGGTTCTTCTGTCACATCCATTATTTCCCCTGATGAACATCAATCTCTACAGCAGCAGCAGCACCAGCAACATAGTGGTAATGATAACAGCTTGTCTTCATTACTCTTCAATGCCGTCCCTTCATTACATGATCATCATCAGCAGGACTCCACTCCCATTTTCAACCAGGATTTTAGCTCCCAATGCCATTTGGTAGAGGGGTTTTCTTCAACGACATCTGGTGGAGATTTTTGGAGCTGCCCCAGTAATAATAACTGTAATCAACAGCTACAACATGTTATTCAAAACAATGTGCTTTCTCATGATTTTCCTTCAGATACTTTTCACGGCTCGGGTTATAATACGGGTCAATGTGATTGGATAGATTCGTCAACTTCGGGGTTGATGGGTTTTGAGGACCAGACAACAATGACTAATGGGCTCGAGTCTGTGGGGTGTAGCAGTGGTTCGTATTTCGGGTTTGATTCAGGAGAGTATGTCCACAGTCCACTTTTTAGCAGGATGCCCCCAGTCTCAGATACAGCACCAGATGGTTTTGATTTGGGCTCCTCTTCTTATTTCTTCTAGCTAGCTCTGAAACTGATTTGGCCTGTTCTTGGTTCTTGATATTGCTAGCTAGCTGGATACTGATAAGAAAGACTCAAAGCAGTTGAATCTTTCACTCTCCATGAATTTCAGTTTTTGGGTTTTGCAGGTGCGTTGGCTTCTTTGTTTTCATGGTGTTCATGCCAGAGCCTTGGAAAAGATAGTGACAGAAGGAAGATTGTTTCTCCATTAATCCTGAAACAAAGAGACGATCAATTGTCGATGGTGTGTATATTTAAGGATTAATGAAATCATTTTGCACAGTAGATTACAAATTTAAGGAACTGTTTGTGGTCAACTACTTGTATCTATACATGGTGTGTTTCTCAATTTTTAATAGAATTTTGGAGTGAAAGTTTATCTGTCGCAGGAGCCCATTTGTTTGCTTTGGCATATTACAAATCTCGCCGCCATGAGATGGTAGCATTTCTTTTATTTTCTTTATTTTATTGTGTAATTTATGTTAAGAAAATAATAAAAGTAAATATTATTGATTATTTCCTAACTAATAAAAAAATCTAGGAATTGAACCACTCAAGTCAATCAATAAATTATTTCAATCAGCTCATCAAAGCATGTGATCAAGTATATTTTAGATTACTTCTTGGTATCGCTTGATTTTAAAATACTTTGTTTTCAATCCTTTTTATGTATTTTATTTATTATTATTATTTAATGATAAATCAACTAATGATAAAGAGAAAGTTCAACATCATGTGAATGATCAAATGACATCTAAAGAATAAAAAAATGAAGCTACAAAATGACAAAGCCCAACAAAAGAATTGAGATTTTGAATTTAGAGAAAGACCTACAGACACAAAGGAGAGAGAATTAGTGCAAGTTTGTAAGTTCTTGCTGAGGTGGTACAAAAAAAGACCACTAGAAAAAGAGAGTTCTTCGTAAGAAAATACATGGAAAATATCCAATGACAGTCATGATAAAAACAAAAGAATTGTCACTTGTAAAGCTCACTATTGTTTCAAAGTATTGTTTTTTAATTTTTTATTTATTTTTCAGAAATACATCAAAATAATTTTTTAAATCAATTTTATATCAACACATGAAAAATAAAAAAAATACACCAATTTAAAGTAAAAAATTAAAAATATTTTTAAAACACGATATAGAATAAATCCTGAATCTTGAAAAGAAATGTTTGAATATGGCAGCATCATGAGAGAAGAAATAGTCATGTTTAGAAATATATAATTATTGAAAATAAGCAAATAGAACTATCATGACAATAGAAATGGCGTGTCAAACTCTCATGAAATACAAAATCATCTTGAGTTTTAGGAGACTTGCTAAGAAAATAATTAAAGTAATATTATTGATTTTTTCATAGTCAATAAAAGAAAGAGATCAAGGAATTAAATAACTCAATCATCGATTAAATGAGATGATCATTTATAATTTCTTTTCTTTTCTTTTGGTTATTGAATATATTAAAATTAAATTATCGAATAATAACTTCTTTTTTTATTTACAAATAAGTTTTTCATGCTGTTTATTTTCTTATAAATCCCAGTTAAAATATTCCAAATCTATTTATTTCACTTTGTAATGGATAAGCTATACAAATAATTTTATTAAAGGATATGGGGTCTAATTTTAAATTCAGCTACCCATTTAACCAAGATTGTCAATACCGTTACGGTCGTCATTTCGGTTTTTCTATTGGAACGGAACGTTTCGGCATGCCGTTTCGGGCTTGTACTTTATATATATATATATATATACACACACACACACACTAGCCAATACACCCGCGCCTCGTCGCGGGCGACACCATATTGTTTTTAACGCATATTGTTTTTAACACAAAAAATATGAATTATGTGGTTTTTTTATTATAATATAAATTTAGTCAAAATAATAAATATGTGCAACATTACCCTTGAGTGCAAGTTTTCTATAAAATATATGAATTTAAAATTGATATAAATTTATCTAGTTTAGTAGGTTTTAACAAAATAACCACCATAAAATTATCATCTTCATTAAAAAAGCAAGAAGATCTGGATATTTGAATTATTGAATTCATAGTATTAAGATTAGTTTATTTTATAATTAAATTTAAATCACATTTAAAAATATAAATATAAATTGTGAGAAAGTAGTTAATTTTCTATCCATATAAGATGAAAACATCAATTGAAAATTCATTCATATGTTATTGTCATTTTCATTAAATAACAATTAAAATTATTATCAACATTACTGCTCAAATAATTAAAATTATTAAATTACCTCAAAAAATAAAAATAAAAAACATTTTAACAAAAAAATAATAAAATTTAATCACTAAAATTATCATCACTATTGCGCAAACAATCAAATTATAAAATTATCTTATCTGAAAAACAGATAACATAACAAAAAAACACACATAAAAAAAAAGAACAAAGAGAAAAAAAGAGCAATATTAATTTTAAAATTATCACCAATATAAATTAAAATTTCAGAACAGAACCTGATAAAAATAAAACCCTTATAAAAATAAATAAAAGCAAATTCTAAAAGCATAAATGAATAAATAAGGACAGAAAACAAACACTGTTTTTAGATTATTTTCATGTGTTACTATTAAAAATAATCAAAACAAATTATCATTTTAATATATTTCTAAACAAAACATATATATATATTTTTAAATCAATTACATTTCCAAGAAAAATAAAAAATGTTTCATGGAAAAAAATAAAAACAAAAAAACATAATAATGAAAAAAAATATTTCTAAACAAAAAATAATTTTTTTTTAAAAAAGCAATCACATTTCCAAGCATAATTAAAAATATTTCATGAAATAAAAACATAATCAGGAAAAAAAAACAAAAAAATCTAAAAAAATGAATTTGAGAATTAATCGTGGTGCATTTAATTTAGTCCAAATAACCCATATATATATATATATATATTACAACAAAAATAAACTGCGTGCCCGAAACACTGTAGCGGCTCTCACATAAGCACTGTGGATTCAAGCAGTGTAAGTGCCATTTTACCCTTAATGAGCCGTTTCATGTTATCTGTTACGCGGGGCTTCATTCGTCTCTTCCACAGAGCGATCGACGGGCTTCATTCGTCCCTTTGTTTCTTCTTCTCCTCTCTGGCCACAGAGCGATCGACGGGCTGGGTGGTGAGGGCTGATCGGGCGGTCGAGTGGCCTTTTTCGTCTCTCAAAGCACAGCTCACGCAGCTAGGTTCTGTTCGTTTTTTTCATCTCTTTTAGGTTTTTCCTCTTCATTCCACTGCGCCCATTTCATCTTCTCTTTTTCGTTTTTCCTCTTCATTTACCTCTTCATTTTCTTTTCGGTTACATCCAAGAGCCGCTGTGAGGGCCAGGAGAGAGAGAGGGAGAGAAAATCGAAGGAGAAGGTGACTGTGCCCATCTACACAAAAAGAATAGGTATCTAATTTTTTTCTTGATTTTGTTGTTTTTACGGTTCTTGATGGGAGAATTGAAATGGGTCTGGTTCAATTTTGGATTTTGAGAAAGAATTTAATAGGAGTGGAAGATCAGAGGTAATCAATCAGTTCATCTACTTTCTGAGCCGGCGTCCTGTGGTTTTGTTGGCTGGGTTCGGTGGTTCCATTGGTGGCTCGGTGAGGTATGTTTTTCGACTCTCTTTTGATTCGATTTTGGGTTTGTTCAGTGTGTTTGTTTTGGTTCATGGGTTCGGTTTCTTTGCTTTGCTTTTGCTTCTTCTGGACGGCATAAACTGGACAACAAGGGTTGTGATTGCAGGTCAATTTTGCTGCCAAGTCTTCTTTGCCAAAGACATGGAAATGAAGAGCCTGATAATCATATGACCTATAAGCTCAACACAATTTTTGTGGGCTGATCCATCTCTTTTGTAAGGCATGTATATTTGTATATTTTTTGTGCAAATTAATCCCCTTATTTCTTTCTTTAAGTGGGTGAATCTATCTATTTCATGTTACATTGTGGCAACTCTACCATCACCAGTAGGCTTTCCTGTAAAATTTACTGACCATTGATAGCAAATAATCCCTTGATCATGTGTTTGTTTCTATTTAATATGCTCGAAATTTTTTGTCCTGTTGCACCAAATAACTTCTTGTCCTAAAGATTGCTCATACTAGGTGTTTGCTTTCGAATTACCAATGTAATTCTCATTGCCAAGATCTTATCTCCCATTTCGGGTTTTCTCCTGCTACAATGTCATCTTCCAAGCAATGCTTATGGTTGTCCATACAAGTGTTTCTATACTTGATATGGCATTATTGGCATCTTGCCTTCGTTGGTGCCTCGTGATTTAAATGGACAGGAATCGGGAAAAGGCATGATAGATCAACAGAAAAACTATGAACAAATTCAATCCAATAACATGGATGCTAGAAATGAAGGGAAGGAGTCCAGTAAACCAAAGATATTTCCATGATTCATCGGCTACTATTAATACTAACATGCGACCTCCGACTACAACATGTCAATGGGAGCTAGGCACTGTGCAAAATTACTCCATTCAGATCGGTGAGGAATTTGCTCTTGAATTTATGCGGAGAGGGTGAACCCTGAGCAACGCTTTTTCCAAATACCAACATTGATCCTAATAGTTCAACTAGCTATGTGGAACTAAAGAAGGCTGTGTTGGGAAAACCCCATATGGGTTCTGAAAGTGGGGCTGACATCTCTATGATAAGCTCAGTTGAAAAAGCTAGGAACCCGGAGTTTGACAGGAAGAGGTCCTCTGTTAATGAAGATCAAAGTTATTATGATCCTGTCCTATCAGTACCACGAACCTCTTCGAGAAATGACAGCAGTAGAGGAATTCACAGTTATACATCTTCAGGAGCCTCTGATAGTTCATCAACAAAGTTGAAGTTTCTATGCAGCTTTGGTGGTACAATTTTCCCTCTTATCTTTTGTTATTATGATCCTGTCCTATTATATATTTGCCATTTTGTATTTCTATCTTTTGTTTTCCTGGACGGTTTTCTTTCCTCTGGTTCGGTCCACTACTTTCTCTTTATAACTTCTTATCTTTTCATCTTTGCTTGGAATTTGTTAAATGATTGGTTCTAATTCGTTGGATGTTGTGTTTTTGAGGTTCTTGGCTGCTAATTGTGGCGTGTTGCTGCCAAGGTTTCGTTGCCTGTTTTGTGTTGTTCGTGCTACTTTTGAGGTATGTTGTTTATTGTTTTTAGGTCTTGCTTGCTGGTTTGTTGTCTGTGTTTGTGTTTTTCAGAGTTATTATCATCCATCATAATTGCCAGGACATTTTCACCTTCGGTTAATGGTACTTGACAATGAAAAAAAAATTGATTGTGTATCACACCTGAATGTGCTAAAAAAAATTATGCATGCATAGTTTCATCAAAGTTTACCAAAGTCTCAAAGAGGGGGTCATGAGAAGAATCATGCAAAAACTGAAAAGGGAGTGGTAGGTTTAGAAGGGGGAATATGATATTAAGAAAGAAGGAAGAGAGTAGAAGTATTAGAAAGTGAATGAGAATTTGGGTTAGATAGGAAATGCAAGTTTTTGTTATGTTTATGCAAATCAGGATGTCTACATGATGGCCATGTTGGATGTTGAGTTGAAAGTGGTCGTTGAAGCCATTTTTCTTTGTCGAGAGAAAGGTAAGGGTGAAGGAGCAAACACATGGAGAGAGAGTTGAACCGGAAAAAAAAATCAACCAAACAAACCGGTCTAAAACTTTGATAAGCATAGCTAACTAAATCTGTTGTGTTTTTTTTAGTGAGCAAACACTAATAGACTCCAACAATCCAAATTTTCTGTTTTAGAAGCTTCAAAGTAAATCTTTTACACTATTAAATTATTAACATGGTCCAGGATAAATTATTTTATCTTTTAGGTCCTAGGTCGGGAAACATTTCACAACAAAAAGATATAATTAAGAAATTTATAAAACTTTGCATTTCTAAATAACTACAATCAATTGGACATTCGGGTTATAGATTCGGTAAATTTTGAGATTTTTTCTTTCTTTTATTACTTTCATAAATATCAACTCCGAACATGCTTAAAGTAATTAAAAAATAATATTATTCACATTTCTAACAGTTGCTAAGTGAGAGTTATTGAATAAAATATTTTTAAATAATGATTATTTATTCAGAGTTTAGATTATTAGAGATTATTTTATATAGAGATTACTTTAGGATTTAACTTTGAATACAATGATTTGAACTCTACAATACTTTGATTTTTATTATTGCAGTCCATGGTATATTTTTAAAAGTGTTTTCAGTTGAAAATATATTAAAATATTATATATATAGTTTATTTATTTATTTATTACATCAACATGTTAAAACAATAAAAAACACAAAAAATAATAATTTGATGTTTTTTCAAACAAAAAAAAATATCCAGATAAAATTCCAAATGCAAAAGGTAAATTAATTAATTAAAAGAATTTATTCATCAATGTATGGTTTTTTGTTGTCTTTCCTTGAGCTTTCTCCTGTTTATGGCTTGTTGTATAGCTTTGGTATGATCACAGGTTCTTTGCGCTTGATGGGCGCTATTTTGGTTGGGTTTATTGTGTTTTTTCATCGATGTTTTTCTATGTTGTTTAAGAGTTAAAGTATAAAAACTAATTAACAGCATAAAACATGTTTTATCCAATCACATGACTTCCAAAAACAATTTCTTAGCCAATTCATTGCTTTTTATGCCTTTTCAATCCACTTTGTCCTATAATATTTATATATGTTAACTCTCTCTTCAATTTTAAAGAATTAATGCGTATCTATGTTATAATATGTATTGTAATGATTTAAAGGCTTATTGAATATTATCATGTATTAATGGTAATGATTGAATACTTTTAAACTCATTAACAAATCACAATACATGAATTTAATGCATATGTATGTTATAATATGTATTGTGATTATTGAAAATCTTATTCAATGTTATCATGTGTTGATGGGATTGATTAACTACTTTTTAAACTCAATAATAAATCCTATGAAAAAATAACCTTCTAATATGCGTCATTCCAAAAGTTTAAAAGGTTATTAAGAATATAACATTAGAATAAATATATGCCTTATTAATCAACATTGTCAAATGTACAAAAAAATTATCACATAACTTTCTCATTCAATTTCTTAACAAAATCATTCCTTCTTATGCCTTTTTAGTCAACTTTGTCCTATGATATTCATATATGTTAACTTTCTCTTCAATTTCAATTTTTTTTTTTGCATATGTATGTTATATTATGTATTCAATCACATTTCTTGATTAGCTAATTGAATGTTACATGATTAATCATTACAAGTTGTTTCCCAGGTTGCAGAAAAAACGTAAGTTTCCTTTTATCACAAATATACTTATATTCTCATATTTAGTACTTTTAATAATTGCTGAACAATTTCATGCCTTTGCTTTCATGCTCCTTAATTTTGCAGTCATCTAAAACAGAAATCAATCATTCTCAATGACGAAGATGAACCACCAACTAAAAGGAACAAAGACAACTTTTCTCCGTCATCAGAGGTCCCTTTGCACACCAATTATTTCAAAATATTTATCATTTATTTATCAATCATAGTATGCATTTAGTTGATTTCATTTGTATGCATAAATTTAACTTTATATATATAATGCACAATGGAGATACTTGATTTTTGGAAAATTATGCAGGTTGTGTTATGAATAACTTGGGATCTCCCAATATAGAGGAAACTCTGCCGAAATTTCTAACAAAGTTTCTTCCCATGCTTCATCTACTAATTACAAAAATTAAACAAATTAAAGAGATATATTTCGAATTATTACTAATGATAATTCTTTCTCTACTACTCATTATTTTCATCTAAATTTTTATATTAGATCTACTTGAATTGTTTCATCATTCTGTTTTTTATTTTTTGCAGGAAAATTAGCAACAGAATGATATGACTCATTTCACAAAAGGGATCTAGCTTCATTCTACACGTAAACATCCCTTTCTTTTGAATTTATGTACAAATTGTATAATTATTACTCTTTTATCATCTTTAATGATGCTGCAAATATTCCAAAGATGTAACCTATGTTAACGAAACAAACTCTTTTATATTATAGTTCTAAACTTTTATATTATAAGTTCATCGTTATTATTGTAATTATATTATATTATATACGCAACAATGCACGCGGCAACGCGCGGGCATCTAACTAGTATATATATATATGGGGGAAAGGAAAAAAAATATAACAAGAAAAAAAATCATGGAAAAAAGAGAAAAAAACATAATAAAAAAAGCAAGAAACATAAATATATGCTAGGAATAAGATTCGAACTGTGCCATTCTCAGAAGACAAGCGCGTTTTAGACCAGTTCAGCTACCTCCACATTTCGATTATAGTTCAAGACAATTCGTATTAATAGGTTTTGTTTGTGGCAAATTAAAAACTTGAGGAAAGTGGAATTCGAACCCGCGCCCTCTCTTATAATTTTGCTCTCCTTGGAACAACTTGGCTACACCAACATATCGCTCATAACTCACGACAACATATATAAATAGTAAGTGGTACTGTGGATTCAAACAGTATAAGAGCAACGCGGTTTATATATATAGTAATATGTATATATATAATTAAAATATTAATTTAACAAGCATAATTAAAATTCAAGATAAAAATATTTTTATTTTCAAAAAAAAATTATTTTTGTTATCAACACATGAAAATGATTTAAAAATACTAAAATATTAATTTAATATAAAAACATTTAAAATTTATTTTTTTAAAAAATCATTTTTGAATATAAAACAAGCTTTAATCCATTTTTCAACCCATCAATTTTTCAGGTCCCTGTTAGTCCATTATTTTAACATTTTGACCAATTCCAGGTTTGAATAAAAAGAACTAACTTTGCAAGTAGACTTTACATAGCCCATACCACCAAATTATTGGAATTGGAAATTTGCAATTTAAAGTGCAATTTCAGCCACCAAATTCACTAGCACTTTAAGACACACACGCACACACACACATACATATATGTTATAATTGTAGAGGATGCCTGGCCACCATATCAGAATCCTCTTATGTCCTCTAGCATTAAGAAGAACCTAAACCAAAATCACATCTTTTTCGGCTCCTAAATCAAACCCTAAACTTCCACAGGTCATGAACTCTTCCTGATTTGCAATGGAGCAGACCATTTGAGCCATTTTGGTATCATCACCATCAGAACTATATACTTTCAGCTTCTTATCATGAATTGCCCATAAATTACAATCTTATTCAATAAAATACACAGATAAAAATGGTGTGAAAGATCACTAGGAATATTTTAGAATTTAAAATTATATTAAGACGTTGTGCTAATGATGCAAAATTTAAAGTTAATTTATATCTGAATTGAAATTTTGTATAATAAATTAATATACACACACAAGATCGTAGAATATACAGAATTGAAATTTTATTATTATTTTAATAAAAAAATAGAACACTAAGTAAAATAAATGTAACAACCTTAGTTGTGCTATTACCTATACTCTAAATGGTGTGGGAAAAACACTGTAACAATTCAAAATGTTTTTCCTGCGCCATTTAGATCATAGGTAATTAATTGGTTTTGGCGGGTCTATCTATTAATTGCTGTAAAAATTGTGTTACTTTATAATACTTATACTCTAAATGGTGTGGAGAAAACATTGTAGCTATTCAAAGTTTTTTTCCCGCACCTTTTAGATCGAAGGTAATTAATTAGTTTTAATGAGTCTATTTGTTAATTGTTGCAAAAAAATTGTTACTTCATACAAAAAGCTAAACTATTTGGGATTTCTACTCTAGTCATAGTTTATTCTAGATTAGAATAGTATAAATACTTTTATATCCTTCAATCCATAAAATTTATGTGTTGCGTTTTAAGGTGTTTGTCCTTTTATTTTTTGTTAACAATTTAATTATTGTTAAAGAAGATTAATTGATACGGTGTCAAGACATGTGTAGAAATCAGTAATTAACATACATAGCTCTCAAAAGTATTGTCACCTTTGTTGTCTGTGCTGGGATCACGTTTATCTTCGGTATAAATATGACAATTCCTCTACCTATCCCATTCTGATCATGACCAGATTAGACATTGAGCCATTGTTCCCCTTCCCTTTTGGATAAGAAAGTTAGGTTGTGTTTGATATTTATTGTACCTTTGTGGTTAAGGTTTTAAAAAAACAGTTTCATGAAAAGCAATTTTAGTTATGGTTCAAAATTGAAATTGAAGTGTTTGGCTAAAACTGTGGTTAAGTTTGAGGTTGAAAAAAAAAACAGTATTGTGTGTTTGGTTATCATATTTTTTATATTGTTGTCAACTTATGAAATTAATTTTAAAGCGCGCGCGCAAACACACACACACACACAAATATATATATATATATATATATATTGTGTTTTTAAATATTGTAAAATTAATAATCATAACAATAAAATATATGAAAAAAAGATATTTGGTATTATTCTCCAATCAAACTACTTGCAATTTCATCACGAACTAAATCGATATGTGAATGCCTCTGTAATCTCTTGCTATTTGTTCGTGGCACAACATCTGGTAACAATATCATCAGTAATAACATTTGTGATCTAGTTGTAGAGATATAATTCCAAGATCAAATCGAAAATCAACAGGGTTGTGGAGTGAAACGAAATCACGCGTCTTTCTCTTTCATTAGGACTTATCTTTATCAATATATTTTTTTTACTTTTTTAAAATATAATGTTTAAAAAAATGGATTGGGCCTGACCCAACTAAATGGGTCGGCCTAGCCACCTTAGGCCAAAGTCCAACTCTGTTGGGCTTAGGGCTGGGCCGAGAACATGCCCACCTAAGTCCAGCTTTAAAGCACGCATTAAGTGAAACAGTGCAGCTCTACTATTCACGTGAACTTTAGCGTCTGACAGACCACGATGAGAGATTCAACAGTCGATGCCGATGGGTAGAGGAAGCCAATATGTTTTTTCATGTGATGGTGGCGTTAGAAATAGTGGCTGGTAGGAGCGTCGAAAGCCTGTTGCCGCCACTGCTTCTTTGTAACTTGGTTAGCTACTAACATCTTTGTTGTATTTTTTCAATAATTTCCTTTTCATTTTATTGATAGTTACAAACTTTTCTATTTAAGATTGATATTTACAAACTTTTCTATTTAGGGTTGGTTTTATGGAGAAAATGTTTTGGAAAAAAATAAGTTATTTTTCATTGTTTACACACATCAAATAAAAACATATTTTTCAATAACTTTTCATGATGATAGTAAAATAATAAAATAATAATAGGGTTGCATTAATAACAAAATAGCAGTGATCATCGTTGCAAGAAAATTTATATTTTTTTTTATTCTTCAAGTCAAATGATTTTTTTAAGCTAATACTATTTATATTTGTATTGTTTAATATATATATTTATGTATAATCTCTATTTTTGTTCATGTTTCTATGTATATCCTCTTATTTTTTGTTTTAATTTTTATTATTTTCTGTTTTGTTGGGGTTGCTTTATTTTTAGTTGTTAAATTTTTTAATTTATGTTGGTGATCTTTTGAAAATTAATATTTGTTCTTTTTTTATTGGTTTTTGCATTTTTATTTATTTATTCTTTAAGTCAAATGATATTTTAAGCTAATAATATTTATTTATATTTTGTCTTTTTTTGTTTACTCTTTTGTTAAATATTCAGGATTTTTTTATTCTTTGAGGTAATATTGTTTTTTTTTCATTATTTATGCAATGGTGATAATAATAATAATAACAACAACAACTTTAGATGTTTTTTTCTTACTTGCTCTTTTGTTAAAGTTTTTGAGGTTTTTTATTCTTTAGAGTAATTTAATAATATTTATTATTTTAGCAGGACTAATAATAATATTTTTAGGTGTTATTATCGTTATGACAATAGTGACATTATAAATCACAAAGATAATAACAATTATAATTTATTGTAATGGTTATAGTGCTTATGATGTAACTAATTATGACTTTGATGGTAATAATAACAATAACTCATAAAATAATATAAAAATATCAGTAATAACAAAAAAACATTATAATAATGATAATAATACTAATTATAATTTAAATGATATTAATAAAAATAACAATGTTGGTTATCATGCTGATTATTGTCGTAATAATGATAGCGATTATAACAATATTGCTAGTAATAATTAGAATATTAATTATTTATAATAATGATTATAATAATGACTATAATAATTATGACAATTTAAGAATCATGATAATAAAAATATCATAATAATCAAAATAATTCATTAGTCGATGTTGTTTTTGTTTAAAATTGACTTTTGTGTTTTATGTATGATATTTCAGATTTAATATCACGTAAACAAAAAATATACAGAGTCACACATAAACAAAAGGAATGGGAAAATTGGTCCAAATTATTGTAATGAAAAAATATATGAGCCACTTGTCACGCGCTTCGCCGCAGCCAGAACCAAATTTGTAAACATGTAAAAAAAATCAATGGTCCTATATTTTTTTTTATGATGAATTACATCTTAGCGAAATAATCAACCTATAGATTTTTTTATTATTTAGTTTTTTTTATATATTCATTTTATTATGAATAAGGTGTTCAAAATATTGATAATGATTATTTTTAAGGTTTTTCGTATTAAAAATATGTGAGGCTAATTATATATTTATTATTTTTGTTCAATATTAACACCTTAAAATATATATAAAAATAAACCAAGTTTTTTTGAAAAAAATCTTAAATTAATTTAATCTTAGTGTTTTGAAAAACTTTTAATATAATAATATGAAGAATAAATCTTTAAAAAATTACTTTAAACTAAAAATATATCAAGTCACGCATAAACAAAACAGATTAAAAAAACACACAGATAACAAATCACTAACAACAAAAGATTCACTATACATGCATAAAAGAGAGTTACTAAGATAAATAAAAATAAGAATTAAAATTCAAAATTAAGAATATTGATAAATAAATATAAACAAAAAATTAAGAATTATCCCAGAAAAATAAAAAAATAAAGGGATCAAAAGTAAACAAAAAAATTAGAAAATAAAA